>JAQGAF010004151.1:0-15177 GCA_034687865.1 Kryphioiulus occultus
TATTCGCAGAGATGTTATGTATACAATTTTTCAATTTTTTAACATGGCAGGGGTGGGAGGGGAACTGCCCGTTAATACTGATGATAATTTTTTTTGTAATTTGACCTGTTTGTGACTTGTCGAGTTAAACAATGCATAACTGGTTGCAGTTCTGGCCCAATTACTCAATAGAAACGCATGTTTGTGGAATTGGGCCTTGGTTGCAGTTCTGAACTAATTCCACATAACTTGTTCAACTTGTCTACAAGTATTAATACACAAAATATCAATTTATGGACTGGAATATTCATATTGTGTTCCACTGATGATACCGAACACCTTGTAGTTATTGATATCGCGTAGAAAACGATTTAATGTACTTTTCACTTGACAGGCATGGAGTAATAAAACAGAAGTGTGGAAAATGTGTTATGGCGCACAAACATTCGTCCTTATTACTCCATGCCTTTAGAAGTACAATTTCATATCTTTATGGAATGGGACCCTGGTCAGTAGTTGCAATAAGGTGGAAACTGGCTGGTAATGGGTGGAAACATTGGTTACTATGAGTCCATTACTGCTTGATTTCAGCCAAATATGCAATCAGTTTGAAACACCACATTTTATTGGCGCCATTGGTATCTAAGCTTCAAATATTTGCAATGTTATTTGTAATGCTCAAATTATAAAAAGTTTACTCAGTTTGCAAGTTTAAATTAGATAAGGGGGAAGTTAATGGACCTCAAAAACTTACAAAAACGAACTATCTAAATAATTACATAGAACAAATACAAAAAGGAAAAACTTTAAAAACTTAAGCGAACAAAAAATAATAAGGCAAAATAAAAAATGTTACATAACACAAATTAGTTATAGCCAAAATGTACTCTGAATGCAAGGCAAAAAGAGGGAATATCAAAACTCTTAAAATTGCACAAAATCCATAATAAAATCAAAAATCGTTAGCAATAACCAATATTCCAGTCAGCTGTATTCTGCACCCAACAGTTATTGTTTTAAAATTCGTACGAGTCTACCTAACTTAATTTGCAATAAATCCTCTGGTAGGCCATTAAATACTGTTGGGATTACGAAATTTGTAATTCTTTATAAAACACGAGCATATAACTTTGCGAAAACGCGATAACCTACTGCATATACTGTACATGTAGTTCAATATGTTAGTTATTCCCAATTTCTCACCAATTTACCTCCAGTTTTCAATACATTATTTCAGTTCAAAAATACGCATTTTATACCAATTTGCATTCAGTTCTTTTCCATAACGGCATTCACGATAATAGAACGCCCATTTGAGTCATTGAAATTCCGTCTTTAATACTGATGGCAAATCTGTGCACAACTGTACGTTTTTCATACAGTAAATGTTTTTCGCCATTAGATGGGACTGGCATTGCATGTAAATTTCCCACTCGCCAACACCAAGGACTGTTTGGTTGCCCCAGCAATGACTCTCGCAGTTTTTTTCATGCTTCGAGACTCGCCTCCGTTATTGCAACACGCTTGTAAAAACAGCGAGTTTGCAATACTGCTGCCATGTACATGTAATGTATCAAATAACCGCGGTGTAGGAAATTCCCTAGCTAAACTTTGCCGCTAAACGCTCAATCAACCGCACAGAAATATAAAAGCGGAAATAAAAACGGCTGCGAGTCGGATACAAATTTGTGCCATTTATTATCCGATCATTTTTCCTAGCTTTGCTACCAGTGCCTCCAACCGAAAGCCTTTTCGTGTCATATCAATAAGCCAACAGCTGACGCTCGCATTAAATAATTCACTAAGCATTGCTATTAGCATGTGAAAATCTATAAATTGCCTCCATGGTGAGGCAAGCTGAAAAACGCTTTCAAGAGCATAGACTGTAACGTCAGGCCGGAAGACAACACTGCGAAGTTAAGAAACTTTGAAAATTTGCTCAGCAAAAATGGCACAATTTTGGAACAGATGACGTATAGGTTCTGTGACGTAGAATGTTACATTTGTAATGCTAAAGGTGCTTGCACGCTGTCAACACGTGTTGTATATATGTTTAATTGGTTATTTGAGATTAAATCTGGCGTTTCTGCTACTGAAAATATGCAAATTGGCGTGGCTTATCGCGTCGCAGGACACGTAAAACAAGCATATTTCAAGACATGTTTTGACCATTTGAAATCGTCTTAACTCACAAATTTCATACGTCATACGACTTCAAGCGTCATTAACTTAGCAAAAATTGCACTGCTTTTGGGACAGCCACCGGAAGTGAACTGGTGAAGGAAGCCAGGACCATGCGTTGAAAACAGTATGTTTTATAGGTTTTATGGCGTAGAATGTGACATTTATAATACTAAAGGTACATGCACACTGTCAATACGCGTTGAATATGAGTTTTGTACGTTATTTGAGATATTAATGTGGCGTTTCTGCTACTGAAAATATGCTAATAAGCGTGGCTAACCGCGTCACAGAACACGTAAAACAAGCATATTTCAAGACATGTTTGACCATTTGAAATCGTCATAAAACTGAGCAAATGGGCGTGCCAATCAAGTCCTGGTTTCCCCAACGTTTCACATACGTGTACATGTACATGTGTACTACGTGTTACAATTTTATTATCCCAGAAAACATTTCGAAAATCGCATTCCAAGATGGCGGTGTCTAGTCGGAAATTGTTGGGAGGTTAAAGTCTGGCAGTCGTAAGGAACTTGTTTTGCAAATGTGAATGGTGTTACACGTTTTAAGTGATGCGTGTACCTGACACTGTGATAGTTTTACCGTATAATTTGACATGTAAACTATCCTCTATCTGTTGGTAAAGTTGTAAACTGCAAACATTCATAATATTGTTTGTGGTGGGCCAATTGCAATCTGAAATCAAACTGCACAAACATCATTGTCAGCAACTGATTGAAATTTATTTGCAAATTCTTGACCAATGTCAGCAGTGGCCACGGAAATCAGTTCACTGTCAATATTCATCAATTTTTCGGTTTTTAACAGTTTGCAATCACTTATTTTCCATAAGATCACGGCAGGCAGCCATATTGAATGTTACTTGTGTGCGGGCTGGCGCCCAAATTTGATGCTAATAACTTAGGTGCATAAGCAATTCAGCTCAGACGTACATGTACATGTAGTTAAGTGCAGCTTTTCAGACTAAAATAAAGCAGTACTTATACAGATTGCTGCCAACGGTCGTTAATAAAGTCCTCACGTTATGCGAATGCATTGCCCATAAATTTGGAACACGTTTCCAAGAGCCTAAGTACGGTGCTGTCACTCCCATCGCATTGCACAGTCGTATCTATTAATGCAATTTTTGCTAAACCGAAGAAATTGCGTTACGACTTGGGGATGAATGCATTTTCTTTCGACGTTTAATACCTTTCGCCCATACCGAGGCTGAATCAACTTTCCACCGGCTTATAGATTTTTGAGATTAAATTAACGGAGGCAATTTCCTGGCCGTGTAATGGAGCATTTTCCTGTAGCAAATCCAATATTCATGAGAAGAACTTTAGTTTCTGGAAAAAAATCCCTTCGAGTAAATAGTGTTTCCAAAAAAAACTTTTTTTCAATTAGCTGCTTTGGAGCTTTCTGTCGATTTTCACGCTAGCGTTCAATTTGTTGCTGTGATTTCAAGTTCGGTTGCTAATGTGGTTAGAATGTCGGGGGGCTGCGGGACGTTGTTTTCATTCCAGTTTGCTCACTCAATCCCATTTATTTTTCTTTGATGCCGACGATGTAATTGGCTCAGATTTTGATTAATGTTAAGAGTGGGGGCGAACGTCGCCTCTGGAAAACTTCCTTTGCTCGTGGCTGCGCTGCCAAATATTAATTTAATATGATTGAAATTCTATTTGGCTCGAACTAGGTTTACTTAGGACACGGATTATTTCCCACGGTTATCTTGTTGTGGTTTATTGATGTGATTGTGGGACAGCTGTAAATGCTTCATTGTCATATTTGAAATTGCGATTTCATCGCTTTGTGAAAATTTAGCTTCAGAGTTCATCTAAATACATGTAGTTGCAATAGCTACAACAGTTACAATAACATTAGCTGTTACAGCAGCTACAACTGTTATAATAGAATTATCTGTTATAATAGCTGCCATTGTAATAGCATTAGCTGTTAAAGTAGCTACATGTACAGTCGTTGAAATTTTATCAGCTATTGCAATTGATTAAGTAGTTACAGTAGCATTAACTGTTGGAAAATGACTAAATAATTAGAAGTATGCTGGTAAGCACATGTACATGTAAATATTTACTACAAGGTATTAAAACGTGTAAACACTGTATTGATATGTAGTCCACAGGACCACAGCTGCTCATGGTATTTGGTTATGAAGCTTATAAATATCAATTGAGCTCAGAAAGAGAAACATTTTCAAAATATTAGAATTTTTAGTAATTTTATTTAACATTCAATATGCCCTTATAATACAGTATTCGAGCGTATATGATCAAGTAACTTATAATTAGTTGTAATTTGTAAACTGACGAATTACGCAGTGTGGTAGGAAATCAACAGAATCCTCCCTTATAGAAAAAAAGTGATTGCAAACTATAGTTAGCACTCCTTATAAATATTTCGTCTAGATTAACAGCGTACATTAACAATCAGTTTGCAACTACCAGTCAGTCAATAAAAACTGCGAAATATTGATATGTACAACTTAAAATCAATCGATTTCTGATAGCAGATTTCTCGCAACGATCCTGTATTGCTGGTAATCAATATTTCGCTGTTTGTTGCCAAGTAGTCGTTAATTGATTGCAGAGATTGCCAACCTAGCAAACATTGGAAACTGGTTACATGTATAGGTTAAAATTGAGTTGACCCTTGAGATAACGGCATTTCGGACAACCTGCATGTTTTCGATTGGATACAGTGATAATAATTATCAGTTTTGTGACCAAACTGGTTGCGCCCATCCGTAATTTCATCTCGATTTGTGTCCTTTAAGCTAGGCTGCTTTACTAATGCCACGAATTCCTGCTGGCGTGCTACAGTAAGCAATTTCCCGTTGGATTAATGAGTTATTGATTTCATTTCAATAAACCCAGATATTTAAACGATGTAAACGCGAGAAAGGGTATGCCGTTTTAGCCCGTTTATCCGCTAATGAATCCCCACTTTGATTCCAATCTAACAATTTGTTGTCACGTGCAAGAGCAAACCTTTAGCGCATTTGCTTTGTGCTGGGGCGCCAAATTCCTGAGCTGAAATATGTGATCAGCACCAGATTGCCTTCAGGAAAACTTGCGCAGAGGGTGAAGCTGCGGTTGTGAATCCTCAATACGAGCTTCATGTCTGCTCTACGATGCCTTATACACAGACAGTGATTTCCCTTTAGAGAGTTTAATTTAACATAAGGTGGTTTGGAGCCATATATGCGGAATCTGTTTCATTATTCCGATACTTTGACTGGAGGAGCAATAAGTGCAGGTAGCTAATGGCTCGTTATGCATCAGTCGTGCAAGCAGTGATCTGATTGAAACTAATTTGTCTTGGCCAGCAGCAAATACCACTCCTCCCCTAGCACTCAAATTACACCGAATGTCATGCGCTGACACGTGCTCTGCCCATGGAAGACCTCCTGAAGCCCTCTTTCTTGCATATCTAAATCAGACACCGAGATACCTTGCATATTGCATCGTGAATTGCTGAGCAACTATTGATTAATGCATTTGGAAACCTCGTGTTAGGTCAGCTGTAAAACGTACTTTTACAGTCTTCCACCATTGTCTGCCTGAGCACTTTGATGCTGTCGAACTCTGGATTCTGCCATCGATGAGTACATTGTCGTAATGATGCCATTAGTGGATGAACACTGCTTTGGCCATTACTGGTGGCGTGGAGGCGCATACGGTATGATGCATTACAAGCGTTCATCAGCATGCACCGAAACGAAGTTGTTGGAAATCCAAAACAGACATTGCAACGACTGCTTATCGTCAGCCCTACACCCACTTTTGCTCGGTTTCATATCAGAATATGCTTCGCAGAAATATTGGGATTAAGCTGGGTGATGTGCAACCATCTCTGAAGGTTTTTTTTTTCCATGTTCGAGAGCATCTGCATGTACTTTTGAATCACAATGAAGAGTTAACGAAAACTCAAACTTTAAAGCACATTAACAGTGATTGTAACTGAATACATAACTCGGTGATTTATAGCAATCTCTGCAATCATTTATAAAGACACTATGAATTTACGAATAGTCGAATTGCACATCATAACAGTATGTAGGATAACATTACTTTATGTGTACGGCGGTTTTTCGCGATTTTCCTTTTTTGTTTTCTAATAGGTTTAACGAATGTCTCGTATTTAGTTGCATTTGCACGTAGAATCACTAGGAAGACTCTTATCGAAAACTGATAGATGTTGAAAAAATGTCCTTATTTGCTCATTAACAGTGATTGTAATTGAATTCATAACTGAGTGTTTTATTGCAATCTCTGAAATCGGTTAAAATGACACTATGAATTTTCGAACAGTCGAATTGCACACTACCAACATAACAATATGTAGGATGACATTACTTTCTGTCTACGGTGGTTTTTCGCGGTTTTCATTTTGCTTTCTCATACATGTAGGTTAACGAATTTCTCGTGTTCAGTTTCCATTTAATATTGTTAGGTTTGGGCGTTTGACCTTTTGAATGCTAGTAACTTTATTGGGAAGTTGGGAGGTATGGGTAGTAACGTCTAGCTGAGCGCAAATAAGTTTATAATTAAAAAACAATTTTTCCGAAATACTTTTACGTGTTCTTTAGTAACGTAAAATCCCCGACTTTCCCAAGCTTTCCAGGTTAAAAAAAGCACGTGTTCCTAATCAAGTATTGAATTCTAAGATTCAATAAAGGAAATCACAAAGCAAATTATCTAGGAAAGCACCATTTCAATTGGATTTTTTATTAGAGAATACAAACAGTTGTAAATGCATGTATAAACTCAGATGGTCAGGATTTATTTTCATTTTTCAAATTTAGAATCGTAGCAATGAAGCCAAATAGAACGAATCAGACTGCCGTATTGGGGTTTTTCTTTTGTTGAAAAAGAAAGACTTGAAGTAACTGCAAAAACTCTTCTTACTTTTCCAGGCTTAATTCCTAGTCGGGTAAAAATCCCCTGACTTTCCCAGTCGTGTACAATTCTCATGACTTTCCCAGGTTTGCAATGCAGAAATAAAATCATGGTGCCTACAGAACCTGGGAATCCAAGATGTTTTAGATTTAGCACATAGAAACACTTGTTATGCTGTTATTTTGATGGGTATAACTCAATTGTTTGCAATTTCTTTGTAATTTTATGGAAATACCTGATGCAGCCCGAGTGTATTTCTCCAATTTCGGGTCGAAATTGACAGAGTTCGCAATGTGACGATAGTGTCTTTAGGTGAAATTGCCCACAGTTGTCAGAACGATTTGTAGATGACGCTATAATTTGCGTGGGCTCGTTTGTTCGGTTTTAATTCAGTGAAGGTTAACAGCACTATAGCTGTTGAAAGTTCACGCATTATGGCTGATGATTGAAGCATGTTCTAGTGAACTCGTTGCAAGACATTGGCGGAAATAAAACGTCCCCAGTGTGCTTGAACACTTCTGGAACCCTGGAACCACGTGGCATAAACCTCGGTTGTGGTTGCTATGGGAGTTTCCCTCCTCCGACGCCCTTTTAATTTCGGCTTACAAGTTCATTTTTTAATAAATTTAAGATTGCAGCTCGGCGTAAATGGCACTTAAGGTTATGAGGGGCCTCTTCTGAAGCAGATGTTTTACATTTTCAGCGCTGAATATGAGCGTATTTGTCTTATCTAGCGCCTGCATTAATTGCCAGGATGAATCTTATATTTTAAATCGTTCAATTTACGAGCTCACCCTCCATTTGGTTGCCTTCTCAATACATTAATTTAGCTTGGCGTTTTAATTAATTTACATACAATAAAACATGACTCTTCGGATGAGGAATGGAGGGCTGAACATGCGAGCAGCCCAAGCTATTTTCAAAAATACCCCCCTCGGTGTCGTGTTTTTAACATAAATTGGAATATCCGCTAGAGACCTGCTGCAGTGTTAATCGGAAAGGGTTGTTGGAAATCCTTTCTGCAATATTAGGTTAAGGAAAATGCACTCTTGGAGAAAACATAAACATGGACTTAATGTATAGAGTGGGAACCATAGATTTGCATAACAGTGCTGGGATGCTGTTCATCAAGAGAACCTTGCTTGTGCAAGTGTGGAATTAACCTTGTCAATGTTTTACTACCGTTTACGTGTTTTTGCAGAGCGTTCCCTAATTAAATCCCTGATTCATCCTCTGTAATCATTGGATTTGTAATTGCGAAAGCTGCTGTCTTGTTCAGAATTTTGGTGAATGGTTTACTGTGCAAATAGAAAACTTCTGTATTCACACATTCTTGAAGTGAAGACACAGCTGGGTAATCCTACCCAAATTTTGTTTTATGTTATGCACAGCTTTTATTATTGGCCATGAATAAGGCTAAGCACTAATGAGATAGGAAGGAAAGAGAGGCACGTGCTCAGCTTTATACCCACGTAAAATATATTTCGAATTAGTTTGCTGAAAATTGTTTCGCTGGAAAAATGCCATCAAGAAGATTTTCAATGAGTACTTCATCATTGAAAATGTTCTTGATAATTTATTTCATTGGTTCATATTTTTTTAGTTGTAAACTGGGGTTGACTTACATTGTGAATAGAACAAAGACGAAATGAATTATATATTCTAAGCTGGAACAAGACTCCTGTCGATACCGAGCAATTATTGTCATAATACATTTGGTATTGTTGTTGCAAGCTCATGGCAACAAAATCGTACTATCAATACAAATAGTGACAATGACTGCCCATGTTGTTTATGGATTGTTAAGATAGTATGACTCGTAAATGTTACTGTACGACGTACTTGTTCCGAAAATGTGGAGTTCTGAAACAAGTACCTTGTCAAAACTGAGCAATTATTATCATAATACATTTGTTAATGTCATTGCAAGCTCATGGTGACAAAATCGTTTGTACTTGGACAACCTTAGCATGATATTGACTCCATACTCTATTTAATTTTCTTGTTAGGGCAACATGCATTATGTATGGGATGGCAATCACCTACCGAGTATCAGTCATTCGGTTGTAAATGAATTTATTAATTAAGAAGAAAATAATTGAAGGCTGCAACTGATCCGTGCAATTACGAGTTTAATTTCAGATAATGCATTGAGCATTAATTCAAAGCAAAGTGATTTGATTTGCTAGTGAGCAAGCAAGCGTTCGACGAACGTGAAATCAGAATCCACGTGAAATCCAGTAATCAATAGAGCCCAGAAAGTACAAATTGCATCAGGTGATTAAAATAATACTCGGTTGTCGATAAAGCGCCATTAAATTTGAATAAAATTACCACGTATCTGACAAAGTGATCTGCATGAACTTTAGCTGCGTTCCCTGGAAATAAATGCTCTACCAGGCCTGCTCTTATCAACATTCGTTGGTTAATGTTGAAGGATAAAACTAATGCTAGCTCACGAAGGATAGACTTAAGCGATGCAATTAATGGACTTCGCTCAAATCCCTGGTTAATTAGAATTTAGAAATCAAACTGGATTTAATATTCTGGGCACATAAAAGAGAGCTTAGGTGCATTTAGATTCGTGCTGCTTCATGTACGGTCTCCCAAATTAATTGCAAAAAAATCAAGGCAATTGCCCATGCAACAATCCCAAATTCAAAACATTTGCCAACATTTTTACATGTTTTCTCTTCACTTCTCATTACAGATGCACCGATAATGAGCTTAAAACTAGGGAGTTCGCTCAGGGAGGATAACATCAAGGAAGGCATTGATGTCTACTTTGAATGCATCATACGAGCCAATCCCTGGGCTCATAAAGTCGAATGGAAGTTTCAGGTAAGAAAGAAACAAAATTGATTTTCAGATCCTTTAATACATCCATACATTGTCGTACATGAGAAATTATACACGTATATCTTCAAGATGATTTGAAGTAAACTATCGTCCTGCAGACGAATGTACTGAAGTAAAACTGGCTGTACTACACATTATGCCCTGCTGCTGCCCACTTCCGCCATACACACAATGAGGAAGTGGGCTTCTCCCAGCGGCTCGTAGGCAGGCAGTGATTGCCTGGCGGAAGGGCAGCTGAGTAAATAAGTTGCATTTTTAGGTTAGGTGAGGCACGAAAAAGCATAAAAAACTAAAAAGCGAAATTACGACAGCTAGGTCGGGTGTCATTCTTGTCTTCTAGGCACGTAATGTTGAAATGTTCCTATTTTGCGCACATGCCTTCTAATTATATGAAGCTTATATGCTCTCTATATGTTCATGTACTGTACATATGAATGTTCTTGGGCATGAAGGCTTAATTGCATGCGCTAAAGAAAATAATGAGAGAAAAATACAGCCAGATATAGGAGATAATTTTCATTATCTTCACATCATTCCGCAACACTGCTCTCTTCACTTCATACATAAATTTCATTATATTCGAGGAAAACAGCCCGTTATTTTTTGTCCTTATTAAATCCGCCCATTCAAATTCATCGTGGTGTACAATTCGCGCAAAAAATTCTTTTGTGCGAAAAATAATATAGCGATTACGGTTAGACATTTCTTGCTGGAATTAGATCAAAAAAAGCTGAACGAATGCTATTTTTTTGTTTTTGTTCAAGCTATTTATCCGTTAAAGCGTTTACAATAAAACGTTACTCTTGCACTCGTATTCGGGTGCGTTTGGGTGGAAGATTCACGATTTTCCATTCAGGTCTAAAAAAACGTTTTATCGGGGCTTCAAAGAGAAATAACAATAACTCAAATTAAATTTTTCGTTATGATGTCCTTAGACATTGTCATTATGAAGACGAATTTTGCATGTATCTGCAAGTTTTAATACAAACCAGACAGTCGTGTGCATTATTGCGACATCCATGCAATATATATAAACTGCTTTTCAGAGTTTTTACTCTAAATTTAACATTAATGCATCACAATATACATGTATGTAAACATGCATTCATCCACGGAAAAAAGGCAATTCTTTGTTTCTGTCATTAGACGCAAAAAGCATATGATTATTGCATTTTTGGGTGGAAACAGTAAATATGCATGGGTTATATGGTTATACATGTATACCAGGAAATGACACCAATGGCCCTATATTGCCCTCGTACAATATATGTATAGTCAAATACACAATGCCATCACATATCCATGTATACATGTAAGGCAATATACTGTTTATACAATTCCATAAATATCGATATGTGGCATAGGCTATACTGTTTAAGCAGTATGATTCCATACAGATTCATGTTTGTATTGTTCATAATCAAATTTGGCTACTGCAAAATAAAATGCTAAGTAGTAAGACAACTATCATAAAAGAATTATGCTTATGTTTTTTAATATTTATTAAGATGAGTGTACTGATGTACTTTATCAAATGCTCCCTTGAATGGTGATTTCAGTATAACTCCATCAATAGTTATACATGTGTTCAATTTTTCTACGTGTAACTTGCGTGTAATTTGTTTAAACTTTAAGTAGCAGCAGACTGCACAAAATCTATATAATTACCGAATTTCTATTTACCCAACCATAAATTACTAGCAGTTTTAATACTAGCACTCTAAATTCGAAGAGTATATTCATATACAAGAACGTTTAAGCTTAAGATCGTTATGTAGGAGTTAGGACGCAAAATATCTTGATTATATTTGTTAATAAGACATTAGAGCTATTCCACTTTTGCAGTATAATCGCTTCACTAGAGCAGAATAAATTTGCTTAATACTGAAACGCGCATGGCATTTTTTATTCCAACTTAATTTTTGATGATCTTATTAAAATCCATATATTCATTTCATAAACCACTCACATCGGATCAAGTCATAACTTCATTTTGTTTTTCTTTCGAAGTGATCATCTCTCTGTAATATCTCTAGCAACAGGTATTGCTAGTTAAGCATTCGTATCCAAGGAAATTATTTTGTCTTTGTATAAAACTCATTTTAATACATTATTAGAAACCATAGAACATCGTCCAAATTCCGTGTTGTACTGCAGACCTGCAACAGCAGGATGATTTGGTATAGGCTTTGGGTTTTATTAAATACTGATAGAAAAATTCCTTTCGTTATTTAATTATAGAATGAAGAAATTGTGGTGTAATTACGTTTGGTGCAGTGCATTTTCTAGACTCGATCGTTCGAGTGTTTTCGTGTTTTATGTTTTGAGGAATTACGAGTGTTTTTGCATCAGTTAAAAATGCGGTGCAATTTAATACATCTTTCTTTTGCGATAAACAAACTTTAATTTCGCAAATGTTTCACTGTGATTAATTTAAATATTTCTAACCATGCAATGACGACAGGCATTTTTCATTCATTCTCAATCCAACGAAATTGCTTTCTGTAAAGTAACTCAAGTACAGAAAAGCCAATCATTTTTCAACTGCTTTAGAACTTGTGTTTGTTGAACAATTGAAAAATTATTAAGTTTTAAAACGCCTAAAGAAAGAAAATTTTCCATCAATTTTAAGGGAGAAAAAACTGCGATGGACTCAAAATAACTTCTTACAACGCACAAAATGATTTTTAATAAATGAATTTTTTAAGATGCACATATTGCATTAAAATGTGGGCAGTACTTTGGAATATGCCTTGCTGCTGCCCTGCTCCAGCATAGGCACTATTATAACCTAGGCTGACAGTTATTGCCTGCGTTCAGGCAGTTAAATAAAAAAATACATTCTCGGTTAATTTATGTTATAATTAATACAAAATAGGAATCAATTGACACACTACTTATGATAGGTAAGGTGTCACTCTTGTTTACTAGACAAGAAGGGTTGAAGCTCAACATATTTCGTGCCCATTTGGAGCAGGACATTTTCCGTAGTACAGTAGATCTTTTGTAAGTTGACCACCTAAGGGGCTGTCGCTAGCTGGTCAACATATAAGGAGGTGGTCAACATATGGAACGAGGCTTGTACTGACACAGGATTTTAATTCCGTGAACTGCATATACTTACATTTTACAGTAATCATTCATTAATAATATTATTAAAATGTTCAAATTACAATACCAGTATTGCTAATGTGCTGCAAATGTATCCAGCAAGTACATGTACTGCCCCCTTTATATTGAAAGGGTTCAAATTGAATTCTTCTACATGTACCTCTATAGAAATTGTTACTATTCAGGGGTGTACAGTATAAGTTTTGCAAGCAGCCAATAAATATAATCATCCATGACTTTACATGTAACTGTTGAGACCACGCTGGTCAACATATACAGAGAATAAATTACTATTGTGTGCAAATAGTCCAAGTGGTCAACATACAACATGCAGAGATACAGGTGGTCAACGTGTAGAGGTTACCTCCCATTGAGTTAATGTGATGACCGTCCGATCAGTTAAAATGTGGTTCTATTTTTAATAATTGATCCTTCCTCAAATATTGTCATCATAAAATTATCATTTTTAAACTTCCCCCAAAGTTATGTTACAAACTATAGGTCAGACAAGATGGATGTTTGCCCACATTCTATCAAAGATAATGAAATAAGTAATTAAAGGATTGTCACAGCAAACATTTCATGGATGAGATAACAGAAATAATGGATTTTAAATATATATTTTAAAATAGTAATATAGCAGGGAGAACTGAAACATTTTTGAGTAATAACTCTCCACCTTCACTTCCATCACCATGTGACAGCATTTGGCTAAATCGTTCCCCCTAAAATGGTGATGTAATAAGTGAACGTTCCCAAACAGATAAAGCAAAGCAAATAAATGGTAGGTAATGATCGATCGAATTACCGAATTTAGGTCATAACTATGGCAATCCTACAGCTACGCGAGCAGTATAATTATAGATTATTATTAGTATTAGGTTCATGCACTTGCACCTCAAGAAGCCCAACTTAGATCTTAAGACGTTCCCTGCCATTTTTCTACACACACATACATAACGTACAAGTGTTGTGCCGCCATGTCTCTCAGATGCAATGACTTTTTACCCATACGAGCAGCTATGATATTTTATTCACCTGCATGCATGCACCTCATTAAAGTTAAACAATGTTTGCTTAAATTAATAATTTTCACTTGGCTCGCTCTGAAATTACCGTTATTAAAAATGAACGAGGAGAAATCCGCAGGGAGCCGAGCTTTCAATCTTTGATTGAAAATATAAGAGGAAAATAAGCAAAATTTAAAAGACAATATTTTAAATTAGATGCAATAAAGCCCATTGCGCAGTTGCCCATGCAACGAAGAAAGCTATCATTCATGCTCATTGCACGATTCAGTGATTAAATATTTATTTAGACAGACAATAACGCGAGAATTTCAGTTAATACCACGTTGCAGATGGAAATTAAAATTGCGCTTTTTTAAATGTACGAAAGCTTAATTAATCTCAGATCTTGGATTTCAGATGCTAAAATGAAGCAACTACAATTACATGTGTATCATATTATTAAAACATGGTGACTACTAATTTCTCAGGTTCAAAAAATATATTTTAATGACTAAATTTTATAAGAAGGAATTTTTGAACAACTAGATCTCAAATTGTAGGCTTTAGTCAACAATATCAAAGAAACATAATGAATTTTACGAACATTTCTTTGAAAAGCTATCAAAAATAATAAATTTTAGGTGTATTTTCCTAGAAATGTATTTTTTTTTTGGAAATAACGAGATCACCAATAATGAGGTGTTAAGAGCATTTTAAAAATTTCAGAAATAACGATAACGACAGAAATTTGAATAAGAAAGTACCAAAAATATTAACAAGGCAACACCGGCATCAATTTTAATTATTTTTTTAACTAAATCACCAATAATGCATGGATTTAGGAGCACCGCAAGTAAAGTTTTTGAAAAAATAATAATCACAAATGTTGAATTTTAGGAGGTGGTGGAACTGATTATCAGGTCAATAAGTTTTACGCTGATTTCTCAGAATATTAACTGACTAACAGAAAATACAAATTTAACACTGAAAAATTCCAGATTTTAATTCAAAATTAATTGATTTTGCCAGGTTTTCATTTCAATTCAATTCAATTCAACTCAGTACCCTACTGTCAGTAATTTAATACCATGTGGTAGGGGGGTGTAGTCCAT
>JAQGAF010004152.1:0-15176 GCA_034687865.1 Kryphioiulus occultus
CTAAGTCCACCCCCAACGCTATCCACCCATCCGAGGGAAGCCCTCAAGGACATCCAGGGGACTGAAACAATAATGACCCCCAGAAAAAAAACGAGAGCTAGTGTATTAAAGGGTCAGGAACAACATCCGTTTTTAAAAAAGAAAAAAAAATACGTAAGCAAAACTGACAGGGTCCATTTTAGTAAAAAAAAAAATTGCATTACCCAGAAGAGACCGTTGATGGAAATTTCGCCAAATTATAATTTCAGAAATTGTCACCCAATGCTCATACAGGGTGTCTACTTAACTGTAAATTAATTTTTCCAGTATTTTCCAGGATAAAATTTAATTTTTTCCAGTATAAAAAATAGACTATTTTTAGTTCAACGAACAATTTTTTATGTCAATTATTTGCTCACCAGGGGCGGATACAGCATTTTTCGAGATCGGGGCGTGAACAATTTAGTAACGGGTCTAATAATAATAAACAATAAGCGTCGTAGACGAATTTTAAAAAAAATAGTCCCAAATTTGTTAATTGAGATTAATAATTTAAAAGCGCCGCAGGCTAAATCTTTAGAATAACTTAATAAATAACAAATTATGAAATTTTTTAAAAACTAGACCCACATGATTGGCTTTACCCAGATTTCCATTAAGTTGGATTAATAATCTAAAAGCGCCGAAGGCGAAATTTTTATACAAACTTAATATGAAATGATGGCATTTTTTAAAACCAGACCCACATGATTGGAGCCAGTAGGATCCAACGAACTATTTACATGGGCTATGTATCACACAGGGGATCATTTAAAAGTTAATTGCTTAGAGCATTTTTCAGAAAAATAAATTTGAAATTGAAAAATTTCCAGTATCAAAAAAATTTCCAGAATATTCCAGTATTTTCCAGTATGAAAAACGATTTCCAGTATATTCCAGTCCAGTAGACACCCTGTCATAGAAGTTGTCCAACGAGAAAAAAAAAATTCACGGTTGAAACTTCTGCTTCACGAAATTGTTCAACGGATTCACAATCACCATACACTGTATCTCCCAAACAATGATTTTAGACAATGATCGACGCCGAACAATCGATATTTTTACTGCAATACCAGCGAAAAATATCTCTTCACTGAATTGTACGCAGATTTCCGAGAAAAATTTCATTTACAATCAGCTCTGAGTCACAAAATTTCACAGAATCCGAACGTCCGCGGACAATTAATTATAACTGGTCCAATTAAGGGATAGTTGGAAAAGAGAAACGATGCAACAACAGGCTCTCTGAAGCTCACATTGTCTTAAACCTTGTCCACCCCAGATTCGCGAAATTCATCACAGATGGCGCTGGGACCTTAAACATACTGAAGCGTATCTTTAGGCGCCATATTGCTATCATTGATGGCACTCGGGTTTGTACGTGAAATAAAAAGAAACAGGGCTTTGTTTTTCAGACATCAAATTACAAGAGTTATTAGTTATCTGGCATGTTTTTTGTCCCATGGACCAGAAAACTGATTGAGAGCAGGAATTTGCAGCTTTTTTCACACTTTGCAGCATACCCACCCCTAGTGTTACGAAATACATTTGCAAAAAAAAAAAAATAACTTTTTACCCATGAATTTGTTAAACAAATTGTAGGTTATACAGGACCTAGTGAACTAGCCCACATGGAAAAGAAATGCATTTCGAAATACATAATAAGAAATGCATTTTGAAATGTATTTCAAAATACGTGCAGATTGAGATATTAATATATTGCAAGATGCATTGGAAAATGTATTTCCTGGATATTTAACAATTTATATTGCAATGCATTTCATAATACATTTCAAATGTATTGCAGAATGCATATCATAATGCATTTGAAATGTATTGCAGAATGCATTTCAAATGTATTGCAGAATGCATTTCATGATGTCTTCAGTGATTTGTGAAATGCATATTTGATTGCAATTTAAAATACATTACAGGTAAAATTCCAAAATCCATGTACATATAAAAATTATAGTTAAGTTGTTCATTACATGTTTTTAATAAAATTATTTTCGCCAGCAAAATATATTTTTAAATTCAATTGTTAATAACAGTTTAATTCATTAACACACAGAATTTCAGTATAAAATGTATATATTATAAAATGCATTGTTTAATGTATTTCGTAATGCATTGTAAAATGCACTTTAAATTACATTACTAAAATACATTGCTGTATGCATTTAGAAATATATTTGCTGTGATTGTCTTGCTGCAAAATACATTTCCAATACATTTCCCAATTTGCAATGCATTTAAAATGCATTTCCATTTCATGTGGGTTTGCACACTCGTTTCAAACATTTCACTTTTCGCGCGATTCACAATTTCATGTCACACGTGATTCATCAATTTCACTTTGCACATGCGTTTCACAAATTTCACTTTGCATACGCGTTTCACGATTCATTATACAGAAATCACAAAGTCCCAGTAAATTGCTGTAGATTTCCCTACTTCTTGAAGCTTCGCCCGGTCGTTCATTGCGACAGCATTTAAAACAAACTGGGAACTTCCCGTTTCCCCTGACCATAGCGTATATATAGGTCCGACCAAGAAGATGAAATTGTGCCTGAATTTACTTTCTCCTGACCCAAAAGATAGAATTGCGACTGAATTAAAGATGGCTATGTAATTTTAAGTTTCGTTTAAAATGAGGAATTAGATGTTTTGGTTTGCAGCGTACCTCTACATGTATAGCATATGTGCGCTCAATGGAGCTGTCAAAGTAGTTTTAAACACTCAAAAACGATTCATCCCAGGCCTTCAGGAAAGTTATCATTTTTAATTTTTCCTGTCATTTGGTGACGTGCAAAATGACATTGAGATGCTAGATAATCGCTATTCATTTTACCCTGATTACACTGATAAATATTCGCCTGTGCGACTGTGTAACGGCGACATGCAATTTTCCCATCAAATTATCTAGTACTCTTTACACCATCAAAAATGATAACCAGAACAGCAACGTATGAACTGATATGGAGTAGCAATTAAAGTCAATTTCAACACGATTTTTTAATTGTTGTTATCGTGTCTGCATTATTCACATGTTGTGAAAACAAATCTTCATGTGCATTATGCAATGTGAACACATGCACATTTTCGGTAAAACCTTGGCAGAAAAATTACAGGTCGAGACAATATCTTGAGAAAACAATTTCAGACAAGTCAACGAGTATAAATCCGGCATTAACAAGTGTCACCTATAAAAAAAAGTGTAAAACATTTTTTAATTATATTATTCATATATATGAATACGGGAAATATACCAAAATTGGCCAAATCCCATATATAGAGTGTTGTTGAAATATATTTATAATATATTGTGGCATGTATACAATAATAAGTGCAAAATATATGGGGAATATATTGCACAATATTCATTTTTTTCATTAATTCAAAGGAGATCGAACCGGGGACCTTTGGGTGAGTCACATTCCATACATTTTCAACCACCTGTAAAAGATGGAAATGTTATAATTTGTCTCGTTTGTTATGTACTACAGCACAGAAATATATTTCTTGACTTAATTTTATCCCAAATAGTCCAATGAAGTGTTTCATTTCCAAATTGGGTTCGCACAAATATTTTCGTATATACAGTAATATAGGGTATAAGGTAGACATACATTATATTCATAATATATTGTTAATATAATACGAATATATTTGTCTTCGTATTAATAACCAAAATATTTGTCATATGTTACAAATATAATTCCTTTTTAAAATATATGTGTATTATATTAAGAATATATACAATATATAAGTATATTTATAATATATTATTCGCATATACTTTTTCCACATTTGATATGCTGTACGTTATATCTCCCCAGAATACCTTTCTGAAATATGATTAATAAAATAAAAAAGCTGTCATCATGCCAAACAAAAAACATGTGCAGTGTAGAGTGTATATGGGGAAAACCTGAAAGTTTCGTCACTAGAAGGCGAAATTCAAATGGTAGAATCTGGGTTTTAAATTATTTCATCTTTATATAAATCCATAGTTCCCGAACTGAAAGTGGACAAAAGAACTGCTGCTACTAACGATACCATAACTGCAACCTGTAGCGCCAAGAGCAACCTGAACAACGAGCCAATTTTAAATTTTCTCCTAAATGGGGAAGAAAGGGTGGCTACACTGTCAGACTCCAAAGAAGATCCTTCAACACATATTTGGACTACAGTGGCAATATTAGAGATCAAAACCGATTCCAGTTTTTCGCCAACAATAACAGTACAGTACGTCACACTGCTTTAAAAAAAAACTGGCAAAGCTTTAAAATTTACAAAGCACTCTCATAATTTAAACTAATTTAAAGTGAAATCAAATGATGACATCAATCATTTTGGGAAGTAAAAATGAATGATTCGTTAGAATATCTACTAGCATATTCTTGGTATTATGAAGCAATACCGTTATTTAATTATTGATGCAGGAATATAGCCTTCTCATTTGCTAAAGGTAAACACGTAGAATTTTCATCTTTTAATGACTAATGTTTCTGTAAATTTCAGGTGTTATTATTCCTCAGCAGAATTTGACACTCCACAACAAGTTTTGTCAAACCCCGAAATAATCGTCACTTATGGTAAGCTGAACTTAACATGAGTACTTGCCTTACTTACACTCTTTATATTATTCAAGCTTAATATTCAGATCTTATTACTGGCAACAATTTTGCTTTTGCGAGTTTCAGAAGGAAATTTCCCTTTTGAACATGTTTCTGCTACAGTACAGGTCAAATTATTTGAACGTTTTTAAGGCAGTCATTTTTTTATAATGCAATCATCGATATTCCTACATGCTAAAAATGCATACAAAATTATTATAATTCAAATCATTGTTCTTGGTATTAAATTTCGCGAATTTTATTTTTAAAACCCAAAATGCCTCAAACGCTATTTTATTATGAAAATGTGGCCAGTTCTGTAAAAATGTTTTCACGTGGCAAACTACTAGTGCATGTGTATAAAATTCTATATGTATATTATATGTATATATTTATGTATATTAAATTCTAGATGCGGGAATTCCAGAAATTTTCACCACGTCTAGCTGTTATGTTGACGATTTTCAAAATAACGAAAATTGCACACTTTCGTGCACATTCATGTTCAATGAAAGCTACGGTTTAACGTCCTGGGAATGGAAATGTAAGGACATTTTCAACTTAATGTCATATAGAAATAGCAAAATTCTTGAAAAATTCTAAACACCTAGGATATAAAATTAATTAAATAAAACGTTTTCAAACTTCAAATATAAGCACAAATGCTATTTTAAAGCATTCATTACTTTTTCATACGTTCAACTTTCTACGCTGTCACAAAAATCCCTCATTGATACACTTTTAAATTTTCGATTTTCTAGGATTTTTTATTATTAATTCCTGAAACGTGTTCAAATTAATCTAGATTTCGCCGAAAACGACAGTATTGCAATGAACTTCGCAGACGGTGTTATCGATCATGTAGATGTCGACTTAGACATTACATCTTTGGTACTCACGAAATACTACAGCGGTTATTACGAATGTTGTGCAGTGTACACCAATAAATCTGACAGTACAGATGAATATCCATTAGTGGCCCAATTTAAAGTCGACAGGAGCCAAGAAGGTAATAATATAAGTACAACTGTGATGCACTTTATTACATTTTGATTCCTAAAATTAGTCTCTTCCAGAAATTCCACTAGGCGAAACGTGTATGCAACCGGAAGAATGTGTGACATACAATTCCGAATGTTCAGAAAACGTTTGTCAATGCATTTACCCGTATGGAGTTCCTGATACTGACATCGAAAACCTAGATTGCCTTCAGGGTGATTGTAAGCACATTATATAAAATATTTTTTTAAAAAAATTCATAGGGACTTAGCGTTTTATTAGCCGAAAACTTTAGTCTACGAAAACTTGTTTACTTTACGTAACAGCCGCCATTTTTTGTGCTTTCGGCGAAAACTCCTTTCGGTCTACGAATAAATCGGTTTTATTCGTAGGCTACGATTCTCAAACGAAAACTCTTTGATGCCAGACCAGCTAGGGATTGACTTCGCTTTATCCCTATGCATTAGTTCATCCTGTTTAGGGAAATACATTCGTAAGAAGTGGTCACATTGATTAATTTCTCTTTCGTACGGAAAAAACGCAAACATACGAAACGAAAACTCCATACGAAACAAATAATGGCAAGTTTTCGGAATTTCTTTTTCGTAGAGCGTTTTCGGCGAATAAAACGCTAAGATACCTAAAATTTCACCATTTAGGAACAACAGAGAGCTAGATGTCATCATGATTGTGGTCGTCCAAAACTAACGAATTTATCTATTTTTACTTCATTATAGTGCCAGTAATATATTTAAGCACTGATACGGCAGATAATGAGATGGTAACTGCAACTTGCACCGCTCTCGGACCTAGCAACGATAAGCCAATTCTGAAATTCCTCTTCAATGGTCAAGAAAAAAATGCCACTATTTCGTCCTCACACCAACAGCTTGACGGAGTATATAAGATAATTGCAAAACTGACATTTCACACGGACGTATCAATGTGTCCCTCTGTCCATATTCAGTTCGTAAAATTTGGTTTGATTTATGCGATTTAAAAAGTCAACAATGAAACCACAGCAGCTTACAAATTACTGATGAAAATATCCATAGATGCCATAGATGCTGAAAGTTTTCTGTTTTCAAAATTGCGTTTCTGATTTGGAGTAAAGATAAAACTGATTTAAAATAAAGGCGTTGCTGGACAACAATATACATGTACATGTATGTGTTGAATAGAAATGCAAGTTTATAATCACCATCGTACAATTTTTAAGACTGCTGAAATGTAATTATTATGACCTTATCTGTTTGTGGAAAACTGTTTATCAACCAGATTTTGTTTACGTTTATAGATGTTACTATGAGGCTGAGTCAGATCCACCGAGAAATGTTTCTTCTGCAGTAGAAATGCTAACGGTTGAATGTAAGTGAAATGTTTTTGCCAGTCTTAGTTATGTAATTTATCCTCAACCCAAATGTAATGGTAATGCAGTTAGAAATGCATTATTAGACATGCATTGGAAAATATATTTTAAAATTACGGTAGATTGAGACAAATTTAGTTTCAAACTGCATTGACAAAAATATTTGAAAATACGTTTGTAATACATTATGTAATGCATATTGCAATGAATTATGTATGTTGGAGAATGTGTTGTGTAATGCAAATTGTAATGTATTCTTATTGCATTGCAAAATGCATTTCACAAATTAAATATCTTGAAACGTAAAACGTTAAAAGCCTTGATATATTTCATAATTTGAAGGTTTAAAAAAAATCCCAATTCAGAATTTTAAAAAAACATCTAAAATATTCGATAAATAAATTGGAACTGTCAATGAAATAAACTTTAAAATTAAAAAATACATCAATTTCATTCAATTTAATGCAGCACACGCATTTTTTTAAATATGCACTTTCTATCACATTGTCAAATACGCAAGGCAATATATTTCATAATGCATTGTAAAATGCATTTTGGTTGACATTACCAACTATATTTCGTGTTGCGATAAAAACGACCAATGCATTTGCAAAATATTTTGCAATTCGTTATGCATTTCCTTTCCACGTGGAAAATTAAGTAATACAAGCAATGATTTGTCTTAGAAATGTATTCACACGTAAAAACCCACATTTATATTCCTATTATGTGCTTCAGATTCTCCAACAATCACTACCTCAGATTGCAAGGAAAGTGATTTTGAAGGTGATGGCACATGTACACTATCCTGCGCATTTCAACATGATAACCACGACTATACATTTCTATCAACTGAATGGAATTGTAAGCAAATACTTAATCTTAATTATTTTAGTTGTTACGTCATATATTGCAGTATTTCTCAAACCCAATGTCTTCTCGTGCAATTGAGGATGCCGAGTTATGACATCGAACTGAAACTATGTTAGCATTGTGCACAAATACATGCATACAAAAAATTGAGAAAAAATGTACGCAGACATATAGTAAAATATACAGGCTTTCTTTAACTAGGTTATTAGAAGATTTCTTCAAATTGTTTGTCATTACAGATACTGCTTACGTGGACTACGCCAGCTTACCTATTTTGGGTTTTGATTACAATATAACGGATGAACGACATGAAATGACAACTTTAGTACTAACCGATTACAACTCCGGATACTACGAATGTATTGGATACTTTCAGAAAGGCATGGAACAAGAACACGTAACAGTGAATGTTCATCACGCTTTTAAAATTGTGGAAGAAGAAGGTTGGTTAGTTTTCTAATAGGACTTACAGGCTTTAGTAAGAAAACAGTTTGAACAACATCTTTTGGCCCAAAATTTTATTATTCTCTAAAAACCGTTTCTAACATTTTCATTGCGATACCAATTAGTCAAACAGTCCATGAAGTCAGCGTCAACACTAAAATGATTGGAAAACCAAATAAAATATTTTAGAAATGCTCGTACAAGTCTTACCCAGAACTGCAGTGACCTAGAACACTTTTGCTTATAAGAAAATCATAGCCCATATGGAACAAATATGCGGAAAATATATTTTTTAATTTTCTTATTTATATATGGGGAAAATACCAAAATTGGCCCAATGCCATATGGTGATAATATGTTATAAGTGTTGTTGAAATGTACAGTATTTATAACATTAGTTTAGACATGACGCAATACCAGTATAAGGGAAAAATATATGGGAAATATGTTGCACAATATACACACTTTTTTCATTAATGCAATGGGGATCGAACCTGTGACCTTTGGGTGAGAGTCACATATCATACATGTCCAGCCACCTGTGCAAGATGGAAATCCAGTGTTAAAATTCTCTGTTATAACTTGTCTCATTTGTTATGTACTTAATTTTATCCCAAATAGCCCAATTAAGTGTTTACATTAAATATACCTACATTTCCAAATATGTTTCACACAAACATTTGGTAGTAGACAAATTATATTAAGAATACATTAAGAATATATTCGCCATAATATTTTGAGAATTATTTTCAATAAGATATCATAATTATGAAAAATATATTCTTAAACTAATATAAATATATTTGTCTTCGTCATATACATGTATTACTACCAAAAAAATTGTCATATATTACAAATACAATGCCTTTTTAAAAATATATGTGTAATATATTAAGAATACATCAGTATATTTATACTATATTATTCGCATATCATTTTTCCATATTGGAGTATCTTGTAAATAACTTTTGAACTAATTGATATTCCAATGTTCTGACACATTACGCTAACAGGAACTCCCAATGGCGAAAACTGTACAAAATCTCAACAATGCGTTGTTTACAACTCCAAATGCATGAATGAAACATGTCGTTGCGCCTATCCTAAGTTCGTACCTCAAACTGATGGCGATGCAACCATAGGGTGTCGACTACCTGGAGGTAAAGTGTATTATTATTTACTTCGAAATTTGCCAGCCTAAATGGGCATATCTGCATATCTACCAAAGGTGTGAGGATTGTACAGATCCCACACCAATACCTTTGAAAACGCTGGATATTCCACAAAAGCAAACGGCGTACATCGATTAACATTGTTCTTTAAATTCAAAATGTAGACACTCCAGAAATTTACCACAAGTCAGGATGTAGTATTCGCGATTTCGATGATGACAGCAACTGCACACTTTCGTGCGTATTCAATTACGATGAAAATGTCTACGAATTGCGGTATTTTGAATGGACATGTAAGTTTTTCATTTAATGTCAGATGAATAAGCGTAGTAAAGACATTCCCAAAATATTCCTGACAAATTAAACATATAGTTGATTGAAAATATACGATTTAAAACGTAGAATATACCACATACATGCATGCATGTCCTTGTAAAATCATAAATCACCTTGTAAGAATGTAATTAAGGGACGGAAATGTCACTGGGAAAATCGCAATAATTTCCCTTCTAGAATGGAATATCTCAAACTCGCCTTAATGCCTAAATCACTGCTCATCTATTTGAGAACCAACTGCATTTAATACAATTTCAAGTATGTTATTTTTAAAATTTGCATGGTACCATAATTCATTTCCGTGTGCCCCTTTTCTGAGAATCTCCCAACGTTGTTTCATATTTCCAAAAATGTGACTGACCATCAAACAAGTCTTAAAAATGTAATCATTTTTTAAATTTCTGCACATTGTGTTATTAATTCTTCAAAGATTCTGCTTTGAAATCAGTAAGATTGTGTGATTTTCCGGTTTTTAATTTCTGAAACTTTTACAGATATTGCTGCCCCTTTCGACAGTTTTTCAGTGGACCTAGGAGGAGATTTCCAACATGTGCAAGTCAACATGGACGTTATGTCATTAGAGCTCACAAAATACTACAGCGGATATTACCAATGTTTCGCAGAGTACGAACAAAAACAGGATTATATCTTATATCCATTAGCAATCGATTTTAAAGTCAACGATATCCAAGACGGTAGTAACAATAATAATTGTTCAATTGTGATGCGCTTTATTGTTGCATTTTGATTAATGAGTTTGGTCTCTCCAGAAATTCCACTAGGAGGAACCTGTAAGAAATCGGAAGAATGCTTGACATACAATTCCACATGTTCGAACAACATTTGTCAGTGCGTTTATCCATATGGAGTTCCTGATGCTGATAAAGAATATCTAGATTGTCTTCAGGGTGATGGTAAGCACATATCGGTGCTGTACCTTAAAGTGTCTAATTAAGTGTCTGACAAATTTAACTAAAATGTAAGCCATGCATTGCAAAAATGCAAGGCTAATTTCTTGGGCACAATGCTTTCCTGCCATGCAGGGTTGCATTTTAATGTCCTTAAAGTGTAATTTAAAGTTGCTTTAAGTTAACCGAAACAGGTTGCCTTAAAGTATCCGGAGTGTATCGGAGCCAACTTTTAATAAATGAGTTATACCGCTAAATATATTTGCTCCAATTATAAAATTATTAGTTTGCCATTGTTAACATGTCGATGACATGTAGAAATGACGCAATTTGTTTTGTCAACATGTTTACATTTATGAATTACGCCGATTTTGTTCAACATATTTATGACATCTAGACATTGCTCTGTTTGACTTGTCAACAAACGTATTTCGCAATTTATAAATGTCATAAATATGCAATAAATCTGCGTAATTTCTACATTACAACGACATGTTAACACTTGCGAATGAATATTATTATTGGGCAAATATCTTTAGCGGTATAACACATTGACTTATTAAAAGTAGGCTCCGATACACCCCAGTAGCCTAGACCATGTCATTAAAACAGTTAGACGACAATACAGTAGAACCTCGAAAGTTGACTACCTCCCTATGTTGACCACATTTTAACTGATCGGACGGTCACCAAATTAACTCAATGGAAGGTGACCTCTACATGTAGACCACCTGCCCCTCTGTATGTTATATGTTGACCACTTGGACTAAGACACACAATAGTATTTTACTCTCTCTATGTTGAGCAGATGGTCTCAACATGTAAAGTCATAGATAATTAAATTTATTGGCTGCTAGCAAACATATACTGTTAAACCCAGAACAGTAACTGTCTCTTTCCCTACTGAACTGTACGTGTAATTGCTGGATAAATTTGCAGCTCATTTGCAATACTGGTACCGTACTGTTTTATGAACATTTTCATAAGATCATTCATGAATGATTACTGTAAAATTTAAGTACATACAGTACATGCAGTTCACGGAATTAAAGTACTGTGTACAAGCCTCGTTCCACATGTTGACCACCTCCTTACGTTGACCAGTTTGCAACGGTCCCTTGGATGGTCAACTTACAGAGGATCTACTGTAATTGATAGTAATCATTATTTTGCAAGTAGCCAATTTTTATTTTAAAAAAATGCATCCCTTGATGAAATACTCAAAGACTATACGATAGCATTACATGTATTTTTACCTAAAATTTCATTGTTTTGGGAAATATGACAGCTAGATGTCACCATGATTGTGTTCATCTAAAACAACTAACGACTTGCATTTCATTATAGTGCCAACATTAATATTGAGCACATATTCGGCTGATAATGAGGAGGTCACCGCAACTTGCAGCACCCACAGTCCTCAATTCGATAAACCAATTCTGAAATTCCTCTTCAATGGACAAGAAAGACAAGCCACTGGTTCCTTCTCAGAAGAAGTGTCACCCGGAGTTTATGAGAGAACTGCAAATCTGACATTTGCGACCGAACCAACGATGTACCCTTCAGTCACGATACAGTTCGTAAAATACTTATTTATGATTAAATATATTTTTTAAATCACCGAAATTTACAAAATGATGAAAGTAGAGGTAGTTCATGTTCAAAATAATAACAACAAAATGGCGTGTTTTCAATGCGTTTTCTTTACTACAACTCGTAACTGGAATACATGTACAGCGTACATGTATAAAGAAAGCCAATGACAATTTCAAGAACACATTACATGTACCGGTATAATGTACTGTATATGTAAAAATATTCTGCTGATTATTTTTACATATACAGTACATTATACATGTAATGTGTAATTGAAATTGTCATTGACTTTATGACATTACCTTTTAACTTCAAGTATGACACTATTTTTCCACGGTAAAGCTCACTTTATTAAGTGAGCTTTCTTAAGTGACAATCTTATAAATAACAGACAAGGTTATTTTTATAAGCTTGCCTATTAAGTGAACTTTACCGTGTAAAAATGTCATACTTGAAGCTAAAAGGTAATGTCATAAAGCCAATGACAATTTCAATAACACATTAATATGTACTGTATGTGTAAAACTAATTAGCAGAATATTAACGCTGGCATGGGCAATTTTACCGCATGTTACACAGCAAATTATGAATTTGTGACTGAAAAATATGCTTTTGAAAAAACCAAAATTTCCGTTCACAAAAAGTATATTTTGTACAGTATATAAAGATGAAGCTGATTTAAAATAAAGGCAGTCGTTGCCAACAATGATTTTTCCCTGATAAAACACTGGAGAAATGCAATTTAATACAATTTGACATTTACAGATGTTTCTTCGAGACGATGTCATCTCCTACGACCAATGTTACTTCCAAAGTCGCCACATTAAATGTTACACGTAAGTGACTTTTTGTGTCAAAGATTGAAATAGGTCATTTATCCTCAAATTAAATTATAAAACACAAGAGTGAATACACGGTAGCTAAATGAAATGTATACACTAACTGTTTTTGAATGAGTAATATGTACTTCATACCCACACTATTTTTCCTATTCTATGATTCAGATGCTCTAACAGTTACCACACTAGAATGTAAAGAAAGTGACTTTGAAGATGATGGAAAATGTACGCTATCCTGCGCATTCGAACACGATAAGCGATATACATTTGTATCTGCTGACTGGTTATGTAAGAAAATATTCTTATCTCAAGTATGAGTATTTTAGTTGCCACTTCATATCCATTTCAGACCCAGCTTGTCTTCAGGTCAGGACGCTCTGTTATTTTCTACACGTCATCAAAATGAAAAACTTAAAAAATTCTGCTCAAATTAAAAAAGAAACATTTCTGAATTTAATGAAAAACATTTCCGTATACATGATTCACATTTTGCAAGAGTAGAATTTTTTAAACTGTTTGTCTTTATAGATACAACCTATGTGGACTACGCTAGCATAGATATTGAGGGTTTTAAATACAGCAAAACAGATGACCTACATGAAACGACAACTTTAGAACTGACCAATTACAACTCCGGATATTACGAATGTTTCGGATATTATCGTAAAGGCGAAGAAACTGAAGATGCTCATAATGCCTTCAAAATTAAAGAGGAGCAAGGTGGGTTAGTTTTCTAGCACAGGCTTTAGTAGACACCCTAAGTTTGAACAGCATGTTTTGACTGAAAATTCAACTAATTATAAAAACTTAACTGAACATTTAAATAGACTATTTGCTTGCTTTTTTAAAGAAATCTGAGAAAATTTAATCAAACTGTGCAAGTCTTATCAAAGAGCTGTTTGTCATAGCCTATTGTGTTCTATGGTACATATTATACCCAAACACGCGATGTAACTAATAATATTATTAGATAACTTAAAAATGCTTAAAAATATCCAAGCTCTGCATATCATAATAACAATAATATGCAATTTGAACTAACTGAGTTAAACTGACATTCCTATGTTCTGACATTACCGTTACCAGGAATTCCCAATGACGGAAACTGTACACAATCTCAACAATGTGTTGTCTACCACTCTGAATGCATGAATGAAATATGCCAGTGCGTCTCTCCCAACATTGTGCCTCAAATTGATGGTAATGCCACAATAGGATGTCTTCCAGAAGGTAAAGTTCACATACAATATCTTTCAAAGATTTGCGAAATGCTACCAATGAAATCAATCCATGGTTTGTAGCCATTAAGGTCGTTAGTTCTTGAGTACAAATTTTGCCTTTCTAATTTATACAGATCCAACTGGCTCATCCACAAAGGCTAAATTCAGCGAGATGACCACAGCCATACTCCTTGTATTTTTGGCATTATTCAGTTATTTGTCTTAATATAGCTTTATTTAAAATTATCAACAAAGCTTAACAATTCTTCAATAGGTCCGTATCGTATGCACAATCGTTTATAGCAAACATGTAAATATACATGGTATCATGTAGAAAACCCAACAAAAACTTGAAGCCTTACAATTAAGGTTAATACAATTTTCATAAAGAATAATGCACAATAAACGTGCATTTACATTATTTTTGAATTGAAATCTCAATTCATACTACCCAACCCTAATCCAAAGTTACCAAAACTGACTGACTTAACAATCTCTCTATATACATGTACATGTACACACCTAATTAAATGTGTTGACACAGCGTCACATTTAAATGTTACAATTGTTTCTGAATCACCCTGTATATCGCGATTAATGTGTTGTAAAAGCAAGTGAATTAAATATGTCACTGCAAACCAAAACATCTAAATTTCAAATGCGTTACCAACTTTATTCGTTGTCACTGAGTTCAGATGAAATTATTCATCTAAATCGATGCCATCTAAATTGTACCATCTTAAATCCGCAGCCTCAAATGACCATATACAGAGTGTCCCAGAA
>JAQGAF010004153.1:0-15175 GCA_034687865.1 Kryphioiulus occultus
CAGCATAAATTGCTGATATTTCTGTCAATCATGCACTCAAGTAAGGTCTGCTGAATAACTGGTAAGTTATTTTTTTTACTGTTTTGCGTGTTTTTAAAAAACATAGTATAAAATAAAATGTAACATGAGGATAACATGACGATAACATAAGGAATTTAACTCTGAATTTAACTCCTTCACCGGCTTAATATGACCCATAGATGTAATGTTATTAGCAATTAGTAATGTTTAAAAATCTCAACATGCTTCAATTGAAATACATGTACATGTAGTTGGAACAAAGCAAAGTACTTATGAAGCAAGTTTTATTTACATACATTTTACAAGTAATTCATCACTGCTGAAGAACCACATAAGAACCTGCATGCATGCGACTGGTATAGTCTTAAATGCAGACAAAGTGTAAATTATGCTTCGACTAGGACTTCATTGGCTGCAAACACGTTAATTGTTCCTCTAGTTCTGAAACTACTAGAGGAGTTTTGTAATGCAAAATATAACTTTTTTCTCTTCCAAATTCAACAATTTCTAAATGCTCGGCAAACACACGGACAGTGCTAAACGAGGCATCGTGAGGAAGAGGCATCGTCAGTATTTTACTGTCAGTAAAAAGCTCAGTATCATCGTGGACTTCGTCGAGTGAGGTTCTAAAGCACCACGGATCGAAATGAAAGGCAAAAGCCTATTTGGAGACTTACGAGGTTTATTTAGCGATAATTTCAACACTCACTCGCAAATTGAGAAAACAGCGGAAAATGTGTTCTCATGCGAATTTCTTTGACGAAATCCAACGTATGTGGCACGTCAGCCTGCGCAATACTGACAGAGTTACTGACGAACGCCCTTACACGGTCAGTATTACTGTCAATATCTCGACACTGACAGTAGTTATCCAAAAATCCGGATAAGCGTCACTATCGAACATCAATACATCAGTATTGCCTTTACACGATCCGTATTACTGTCCGTATTTGTCAAAACTGGCAGTAATAATGTCCGCGTAGGGTCCCCTAAACAATCATTAGCAGGTAATTATTTTATTGAGAGTTTAAATTGTATTTTTGACGTTTTTCAAAAAAAATTTAGCGATGCGTAGCTAGCTGGGTCTGCAAAATTATGTCAATAAGTATTGAATGCATTGCAGAAACTTTGAAAACTTACATGATCCAAAGATGTCCGAGAATAGCGAATCTTTTTGGAGCAATACGAACTCTGAGCATCGTCTCGGTCGGCGTACTTGACGTAGGTCAGTACTCCGACCGACACCAGCGGCATCTTGCAATCCGTGCTCATTAACGACACGTAATCGTCCAACGTTTTCTGCCAAAAACAACTTCATGAGCTTGATGCATTTAAGGTTTTAATTAAAGTGCAACTTGAATAACACTAACGTCGAGTTTGATTGCAAATTCTGACAGAATTCATGGACCCCCCCCAATGGACTTAAATGGGATTAAATGGCATTCATATATACATGTAGTTCTTTCAACTACACCAATATTTCGTAAAATCTGTTTAGTAACCTGTAGCCTTTATCTCCTATTCCAGGGCTTGACCTTACCGACGTCATCGTGACATCGTTAAATTCCAACATGCAACATGCACAAAACATCGGAAGTTTGTTCAAATCCCTTTCAATTCGTCAGTCAAAATACAAAAAGACCAGCGAATACAGGTAAGTGTATGACAAGTATTTTTTACACTTCCATTAATAATTAGGCCGTATTACGAGTATCCTTTTTTATGGCACGTTTTTGCCATCATGAGCATAATACATGTATTATGGTCAATTTTCCCGCCACGAGCACAACTCTCGTATATAGAGGGCGTTGGGTGATAGCCAAACGGTGGTGTCCTCTGTATACCTAACTAAGCATCAAATATTTTGCATGACATGAGTATCGCAGATTTCGAGCTAATCGTTTGGTTTCAGAAATCATGCTCTGTAAATACGAGTAGATTCTCTCTGAATGAATTAAATGCTGCAGGAAATTACCTTAAATAAGCGTGTGATGTTCAATCCTATTAAAAATCTGTGCTAACATCCCTCGGATATGCAACTCAAAGTTATGATATACATGTACAGTGACTGCAATCCTCATTTCTTCTTTGGGCCCCTACACACATCGATCATCAGCAAATTGTGCTGGAAAACTGAACTCCAGTTTAGTTCTTTTCTTTTATCATCTACAACATCATGCTCAATGCTGTCTTGTTTTCAACGCTGATGGTGCAAGCCAAGCAAGTGCTGCCACCATCTCACACAATATTTAATTTAGCAGCACCTGTTTTAACCTACAGCACCTACCCAAGTGAAGCTTCTGGTGCAAACTGCAGGGCGGATGCAAAGAGTTTTTCGCCTAGTTTGGCAAAAGGATGTTTCCTCAAGGCCACACGAAGTGGCTGATTATGACACACTTGCCCTAGGGGGACCGAGCATAACATGTTTGAAAAAAAATCATCCCAGTTATCAAACGAAATCAATTTGAATTCTGCATATGCATTTTTTCTGTTTTGAAACTTTAAAAAGAAGTTCTACTTTAATTAATTGCTTAAACTTAAGAAATCATATTGAAAAACATGTGGATAAAAAGCTCCACTTCTGGAAAACAGCTCATGGCTGCACCCACTGATGGAAGCCAAATCAGTATCCTTGGTGGTTTTGGAAATGACTAAGCCATGCTGACATTTAAAAAGCAACTATAATTAATTATAAACAACTATAAACAATTATAATTTAGTGACATTTAGTAGGGTTAGACACATTGAAATCAAAATTTCCAAACAAAGTTGATAGCTCGTTGGAAATGTGGATTTTCGTGCAATATCTGAGGAATATTCGGGTTATACCCAATGACACACTCATGTTTGTTATAAATATTTCTTCAATTGTATACCAAATCAAACAGTCGGACGATACGGTGTTTCGAATACATGGAAATATTTGCAAAATTAACCCAAAAAGTATGTATTTAAAGTAATGTATTTAAAAATTGAATATGTCTTTTCAAAAACGTTGCTGAAGTACGTGTCGGGATAGAAGTGGACTTTTCACTCTGCCTTCTATCGGCATTATAAGCTTAGAGCTGATTTACTACTCATCTTCTGTTCATAAGAATATAGTTCCCTACAAATTCGCCTAGGATTCTTCATATTATGAAATAGTCAGTATAATCTTATTAACTGTTTTAAGTTATAAATTCATCATAAGTTCAAAAAACTTGCCTAGCAAATGCCAGAATGTCATTTCGAGCGCGTGCTTATACTGGTTTTCATTTAAAATTAAAGTGATGCTAAGTGATGATGTTCAAAATGTCCACTAGAGGGCAGAGTGAAAAACCTACTCTTAACCTGGCACATACTATACGGTTCGTAGCTCACCGCAAACATCACTTTAATTCATCAGAATTTTCAGAAACGTTTTGCAAAAGGTTGTTTCAATCGCTCTTATTAATTGTCGAAATGAAATCAATTAAAGGTTCGCAGGTAACATTTCGACGAACCGGTTTATGTCATCTACAAAAAACTAGACTTCCCACACGTGTAATTAAAAGAGTGGTCGAAATCGATAAATCGTTCATAGCGAAATTTCCGATGTCAGCAAGTCCCAGACGCTTTTCATTTCGTCGATTATAATCAAACTATGCTTCGTGTGCCATTTCAGCGATTATATTTGTATGGAGAAAAACATTCATTGATTGTGGTCAATCGATTGGGTTGAACCTTTTCGCCACCTTGGCATCCAATGGCAAATAAGTGACGTTCGTGGTAGATAACCATTGTTACAATGACACGCCACGATGCTAGTTTGTAGCCTAATAGGAATTGATTGCTCGGATTTCCTGAACGAGCCCAGTATATATGCATTTTCACATCATAAAACTATCGATTAATGCGGATAGGTGGGGATATGCAAACATTTTGACGTTTTGGTGGCATTTGCCTTCCTGCAATTTCAGTGCAAAGCACGTTGCACGTACGAGAGGCAACAGCTTCTCTTAAATCCACTAAGCGTCGATAGGTTCATGTGACGTACACCTATAGTAGGTGCAGTATTCTATTACTGAGAGTAATCCAAATCGTCGTAATATGCAAGTTGGGCGTGGACGGCATGGCGTTGGCGAGATGAATTAATTATGAGGTGTTAATTTGCTGGTAAGTGGCTTTGAATCAGCACGTTCGAGCACCGAGATTGCATATCACTGAGATTGGTCACTTAACGAATTTTTCATCAAATAGACCCACATGTACACGTTGTCTGAAAATACAGAGTACTAAAAGCTGAAAATACAACACGTGATAAGCTGAAATTACAGAGTATCATATGTTTCAAGATTTTCAAATAATTCAAAAATTCCCACATGTTTTCAAGGTAGATACAGTATGAGCATGCTGGCAAATAAAAATCGATATGTGTAAAGGTTTAAGTTTTCCTGTATGTAATTATAAGCGAAAGCAATTACATTTTTTGATTTAAATTACCTTTGCACGTGTTAATGCACCAATACGCGTTAAAATACATAGTCGTTCAACTAATACCTCATCAAATAGAACTACTTATATGCCTGAAAATGCAGAGTTTTAAAAGCTAGAAATACAGAGTGTATAGTTGCAAAGTGTTCAAATAAGCTTAATTTAAAACAAATTCCACTTGTTTTCTAGGTGAATATGAACATGATAACAATAAAAATCGTGCAGTGTAATGATTTATTTAAGTCTTTCTATATTACAGTGTATAAACGAAAGCAATTACATTTTTTTAAAATTTAAAATACCTTTACACGTGCCAATACATAAATATAAGTTAAATTTTAAAATTGTCTCCGTATGCAGAACGGTATTAGTCACAACACTGGGAAATTGGGAATTGAGTTTAGCAAAAATAGCTATTACCTATTACAGGACTTTAATACAGTCCTCGCTTAACGTCGTTGGTCCGTTCCTGTGGAAATCACGACGTTAAGTGAAACCGAACAAAATAAACTGTGTGCTACCGAAATAAATGTACAATTAAGATAAAAACAAGTTTTTGAGCGAGTTATTTTGAAAAAATAAGAATACTTTGAATATTAAGTTTGTTTCCTGTTATCTACCGTACGTACATTATGTACATGTACGGTGCTAAAGTGTTAATTCAGAAACGTACCTTCGTAGGGTGTGAATAATAACAAATATACATAAAATCCACAGGAACTTCTTGTCTAACACTGTATACATGTATTTACGTTCGTGAATATCATTTTTTTCAATTACCAAAATTCTGTTCTCGTGTTGTCTTTCGTATAACATGCAAATAAGCATAATGACTTTGTATATCCCCGCATATGCACTACCTTATCTAAGTTATTTTTAATTTGAATATTGTGCTTTCTAATTTAGCTAAGAAGGCTGGGCAAAAGGGTTTCATTTCCTATCCCAAAACAGATATCCTTATAAGAGCATTATCTGCAGCTATTTAACAATGCATGTACACACCCTTATTTTGGGAGTTGCTAATTTACCCTTCATTGTAATCTTTTGTTTTGATTATGTAGCTTTATGGGAAAATAATACACTGTTTTTGATCTTTTGAGTGCAAGGTAATGCATTGTAATATTGAAGGGGAAACCGAGCCTTGAGAGGCTTTTTAATTTTAATATCCTGGGTCGTGATGACTCAAACCTCGAGTAAGGAAAAGGCGTAGGAAGATAAAAAATACAAACGCTCATTATCACGATGCTTCTTTATTAATTTTGACAGAAGGGTGTCACTGAGCATTTTACCAACGAGCATTTACAGTATGTACTCAAATCGCTAAAAGCAGTCATTATAAATGGAAAAGGAAATGCTGCGTTGCAATGATTGCATCGTACATGGTAACATATTGCTAAAATGGATTGAGAATCGCCTGTTAGTTTATAAAATTTGTACTGCAATTATAGTGAACATGCAGTATGCTATAAAGCGATAAGAGCTGCTTACTAACACCACTTAACCGCACTTATAAATAGATCAATGCGGGATTATTTCAGCGTTTGCATGTCATTGCATTAAGTTATTATTAACACGATTTTGCTGACGCTACAGAATAACAAGACGTATTGGAATTCGATGATTTTTTCAATATAACGATGAAAGTTTTTTGATCAAGGGATATGATGTTAGCCATATACATGTACTGTACATGTATGTAGAATAAACCTACCAAATTTATATTTGGCACATTTTACTGTTGTAGTTTACACTTGAAATGCATGGACAAATAATTAGATTTCAATTGTAAATTTGTAATTAACCTGTATCGTGTACAAAATTTGAATGATTTTACTAGCATGTACACACTTTTAAATTGTCCCATACATTTCCTAACTTTATAATTTACGGTGAAAGTACACGTATAATAGCTATAGCATAAATTATACCTTTAATTTTTGTGATGTCATATCACCGCCCCCGCTTCAGAAGTCACACAACTCGAACAATTGCAATTTTATGGTCAAGCAAATTTCTAACTCGTCTTGCTATAATTAAAAATTCGTTTTTCCATTTAATTGCAATTTTTCAAGTTATGTCACTTCTGAAGCGATGGTGCGATATAACATCACAAGAATTAAGGGTAACATGCCATTGTTTGAGAAGTGACAAACTTGCCAATCCTGCGAAAACTATTGGGTTCCAAGGAAATTGACAATTTTTAAGTTGTGCCTACACTATAAAATCTGAAAATGTACATTTAATAGTGAAAGTATAGCCTAGGCTCCACTCAAGGTCAGGTAAAGGGGACGTTAAAATACTACGTCTTCACTTTTTGCGATTTTCAGACCTCCCCCCATGATCACATAATCATTAATCGAAAATATTCGAAATCAGCGAAGTTTTCATGCGAAATTTCTTGAAAAACTTCATTGCATCAGCAATTATAAAACTTTATAAAACAATTATAAAAATTATAAAACTATTGATTTTATAAAACAGCAAAGAAAACCTCATCATTTGACCATCTCCCCCATCCCTCACCGTCACCATCATTTGGATGACCATCCACCCCCAAGATGATGACGTAATGGATGACTTAATGGAATTAGTAATTTCTCCTATATTTAACATTTCTGATTTCATTTTTGTGAACGCTAAAGATTCTTATGTGGGACGGTAACATTTGAGCATTAATATTGCGGTGACGTTGAAAGTCAAGCGTAGCCCTAAAAAACGTAATTCGTCCTTCAATGAGTGCACCCCACAACATTTTTAAATGTCGAGGGTAGGACTGCCCACACCATCACCCTTGTAGTTTTTCGCCCATTTCCATTACTCATATCCATCTTCTGAAATTATACCTTAAGGACGTTTTGCACTGTCGAGCATGGATTTAATATTAAGCAGGTAGCAGCACCATTCAGGATGTCTGTACCTCACCTGTACGAATTTCTTTGTTTAAAATTAGGACGACGATAGCGGTCTTGTTTGAAAACACTTTTAGCTTCAGTCGATTCGTTTTTCTTAATTTAATTTGAGATTGTTATTAACGGATACGTAGGGAAACGAGCCATTGGTTCAAGTAATTCCCAGCTTGCCAAAATCTGGGCAGAAATCCAAGACGTTTTCACTTTTATATTATTCTCTGGACGCACCGATGTTTCTATTTGTCCAATGGAAATTTGTGATGGCAAAGCTAACAACTTGGACAGCGTTCAAACCACCTGCCGTCATTAGCACTAACTATAAAATCATTCATCCAATGAGAGAAAGCAAAAGTTTTAAAACGTGCTACTTTAATAACGTATTTTTGTACTGCAGTTTTATATAGAAACTTATCACAGTTTAACAAAGCACTTAAGTATGCTGATTTATCAAATTTATTGTAACGATAGTTGCTGTTGACAACTTCTTATTCCTCTTCAGTAAAAATTAAGGTACCACTTTACAACTCTAAAAATGTTAATTTCTTGAAAAAAATTAGTTTTTCTAAAACTGCCACTGACTCGTCACTATTGTTATTAATTTTTAGCGAAAAATTAAGGTACCACGTCACAATGTTAACAATATTGATTTCTTTAAAAAATAAGAAATTCTAAAACTACCACTGACCTGTTACTATTAATATTCATTTTTAGCGAAAAATTAAGGTACAATGCTAACAATGTTAATTTCTTGAAAAGAATAAGCATTTCTAAAAATGTCACTGACTCGTTATTACATTTCATAAAATGTTTGAATAGTGAATTTTTGACAGCAGTTTTATAGTGAAATTTACATTAGTTCAATAAAGCACTTAAGTACTTGCTTGCTCTGCTGAGTTATCGAATTTAATTTTAGGGAATATATCGAATTAATTGTGACAATCGTTGCTATTTCGCAACTCTTTATTCATCTTCAGCGATATATTAAGGTGCTATTTCCCAATGCGAAAAATGGCAATTTCTTGAAAAAAATAAGCAATTCTAAAACTGTCACTAATTTGTTGCTATTCAGTTTAAAATCGGTAAAAAATAATGTTTGACAAATCGGTCGATTTGTTTGAAGCTAACAATATAAGTCTATGAATAATAGCTCGACAGAAGGCCAAACAACGTCCAATTAACCTAAAAAGCTTTTCCTAATTTGCCAGTTTCCTTTTCTATCGGATGATAATTCGTGTTGGTAGTGGTCAACCATCTATAACAGCCATAAACCATTGCGTTATTTAACGGACCTGTTGATATTTACAAAGCCGAATTTCTTATTCAGAGAAGAACTCGGGTTGTTGCCTCGTTCAGGTCATTTAACTTCAACAGATGTGCCCCCAATGCATAACGGCACTTTAAAACAGTTATCGGAGCAATTTTTTATTTGAACAAAAAAATCCCGGCTAATATTTGACTATGATACGAATAAACGTCCAGCTGTTTGGAGACATAGCCATGCATGACGTATATAATTGGCAAGTAGAATTTATCATTACATTACATGTAGTTTTGGCTGCCAAAATGACGCCCATTAACCGATAAAATATATACAATGTAATAATGTTTCTTCATCCGTTTCTGCCAAAATCCCCATTGATTTTTGGCTAAATACAAACGCTCAGTGAAGGACGAAACTAAGCTTAAAATCCATTAATCCTGTACAAATAAGAAAGTCATAGTAAATAAGTGAAGCATGGTGGCGTATGTTGCAGGATGCAAAATCAAATGATTGATAGAAACATGTTCGTTGTACCGACATGTCCATCTGTAATGTCTTACCCCTTTACCATAAGGAACCTTTGTCATGGAAAATATAAAGTTGACACAAGTCTCATTCATTCAAATCCACTATTTGTTTTGATCCCAGCTGCATGTGAACCATCTGCTGTTTTCATGCTTATCGCTGCTTAAAAGCTGTGCTGATATTTACTGATTAAATAAAACTGAGATTGATGCAAACAGTCATAGGAATGCAAACAAATCCATAACGCACAGAAGAAAAAAATCAAAATTCACGGAACTCTTCAAGTGTTTCTCATGCAATTTAGTCATTGGCCATCTAGTTACCATTGGTAAATTATTACATGTACAGTATGTACTTCAAAAGTTCCTGAACTTCTCCTGAACTTCATGAATTTACCAGAATTAGTTTACCAGAATGAACTTAACAGAAATAAATAATACTGACAATATGAAAAGTCCTCAGACATTCCTATAATCACTATAGGAATTTATATTCCATCTTGAGACACTATAGTTGAGTAGCTCATTTAATTGCACTCTTAGCAAATTGCAAACATACTTTGGCTTTTATAAGAATGCTCATTGCGAGTGACGTTAATTTTAAATCGCCATTATGTCTGAATATGTTGATGGGATGGATGCTTTACAAGTTCATGTATTGATAAGATCAATGTGCTTAACAATGCTTTTATCTGATATTACAACTATATTTCTAGTCTCATTTGATTATAACTTTAGATTATATTGATAACCATTCGAAGTTTATTGTTCTCCCACTAGAACTACATGTACTTATTTGATAATGCCCTTCAAGCTCTACCGTCTTTGAAACCCTTACTTTACATTCTAGTTTTGATCAAAATTGTCATTTTATTGAAAACTATCTTTTTTACATTTACGTCGCTTATGCAATTTTAAGGAATGCAGTAATATCATTTTTAATGAAATTTATAAAACAAAATTGTATCGAATGATACTTACATACTTACTGAAAATAATTTTTCTAACCTTATTTAGTCATCTTTGAAACCCTAAGCTTTACATTTAAGTTTTGATCAGGCTGACTATACCTAATTTTTTCACATTTGAGTTGTTGGTGCCATTTATGGAATGCAATTATGAAATATACATGTAATTTTTATTGTAATTTATAAAACAAAATGGCTTCGAATAATAGTTAACAAAACAATTAAAATTCAGTACCGAGTTGTAGAGTGTAAATCTTTTTTAAAATTATTATAGTAATCATATACATGTACTAAATTCTAAAATTGTACATTTTTATTTTTAAAAAGAAGTTGTGGAACCCCTGAAAACGTTCCATACGTAACCCCAGGCTGCCTTGGAAACCAGTTTGAATATTCATGTACAAGTGTACATATAACTAGTTTAGAACAAGATAAAGAAACGCCATGTTAGGTTCATCTAGTAATTATGACCTTAACGCCCTTTAACCACGTTCCATGAACCCTTGGAGGACCCCCATCCGAACTCCCACAATGAGTCCTCTCATCCTTCTCCCTTGTTTTAATTAATAAAAAAAGCTGCTGACGCATAATGATTCAGTTCGTATAATACGTGATTCAGTTAACGACTTTGTTTAAATACCAAAAGTTAGCATGCATTGATTTCGGTCGTTAATGGTCATGCGGGCGCTCCTTTATCCTCCCCCGCAATGTCCTCGTGGTCACTGCACGAGCTTGACCAACGAGGCAACAATGCGGTTTGTGTCATATTCAAGTATGACCGAATGCCATTACTAATGCTGGACTCTGGCGTTATTTTTCTCGCTAGGGCAAACTGGAAAATGAGTGTTTTGATGGAAGATGCCAAACTGATGACGTAACACGAATTGTGCTATTTTCCGTTGGGGGAAGTTGGCTGGGACGTAATCGTTGTTCATCCACCCAACCCGGGGTGCTCAGTCGCTCAAAAACTCAAGTGAGGATATGTCATGCGCTGCCAAGCTCTACTCGAATGCAGATAAACTTTGTTTGGAATTTTTAGCAACCGGCTTTATCAGGTTAGTGTCGTAAAACTTCAACAATAATAAGCTTATCTTCTGTAATGTCTAATCGTAAACGTTTCCACTCGAAACCATGATGCTCACTAGACTGGAATGTTGAAAACTGGTTTCTTGCTTGTGTTGTTTTGAGTTTCAGTTTCTGACTTGAACAAATAAGGTAATAACGCTAGCCGGCAGTGGGCACATGTGCAACATTTTTGTTGGTATTTCAAATGTAATATCGATCAAATATGTTGTTAATCAGCTTTTAACGTTGGTGAGGTTAAATACGTGATTTAATTAAGGTAGGCCTATATGTGATAGCAATTTCAGTAGGGGATTCTGAGCAGATTCGGAACTGAACTGTTGGACGCCAATGGCGCAAAAATGAGAAAGGTGAAGGATGAATATTTCTGATGCTTCTTTACGAGCTAGAAAGATAAAAAGCTTTGCTCACAGATAGTGCTTAGAAATTATGCGTGATCTTCAATTCAACTCAATTCCTTAATTACTGTCAGTAAGTGAATAAATACTATGTGGAAGGGAGGTGTAATACATCAACCCAATTTATTCAGCAATTAAAACTACTTAGCTGTTGATCATTTTGGTGTTTTTAAGTCTGGACGGAAATTAAGAATACAAAATGTTTATGAATAAAAATTAATAATGAGCGAAACCCATATTGAGTTCTCCTTAGTAGCTTCAAATCTTATTTGTGAGACTTACATTATGTAAATAATGACATGAAACATTTTGTTTTCTTGAATACCAGCGTTCTACGCTTTCTGCTTCAAAGTCAAGAAGTTTGAAATTACGGCTATGCTATAATATTATGTTAAGAGTGGATGTTTCTAAAAAACGAACTTTCTCGCAAAATATTATATGAGTTTTTGCAGAAGTCCGTTTTTTTAACCTACGCACTGGCCTTATAATAATTATGACAATACCGTTGGAATAAGTTTTTGTTTGTATTTACGTGTATTTTTGGATAATTTCCATGCTGTAGCCTGTCTGCCACTCTTGTTCGAAATACATGTACACTTACAAACTATCGTTGAACATTCATTTACATGTACATATACCTACTTTCGTTGAAAGTCTATTTACATGTACATGTACCTATACTTTCGTTGAAAGTCAATTTACATGTACATATTTTCGTTGTAATTCGATTTATATGTTGTTTTCGTATTTCTCAAGGTCATGATGTCTGGTTTATAAATATAAATGTATCAAGCCTTTATTAATTATTGTTCAAAAATAATATGCAGATCTGCACTTTGAATTACACAGCCGGCGCTGGGACCCAAGGGTTGCGGGTTCGCATCCCGGCCGAGGTCGGCGGGAAAATTTTGGGCAGGCGATTTTCCCTGTTAAAAAACGTTAAAAATTCCACAAACAAACAAACAAACTTTAATTTACATGTACCTATACAGTATGTGTCTCTGAATTTGTTAAAGTTGCCAAACGAGGATATATTGGCTATTGGGCCAATATCGAGCTCAGTTGCAAAACAAACAGCTGAGAAATGCAGTAGGCTCAGCTGCAACATTACAATATCGTACCAAAATGTTCACACAACTACTATGTAAATGGTAAAGTAAATTATAACTCGCATCTGTTGCTCCAGATTTAAAGATCTACGAAAAACTTGTCAATACGAACGTGATTTGTAGATTGGCTTACTTGTTAGTTTAATCTAATATTTGCTTGTTTTCGAGATTTAGCTCGAAAAGAAAGCAATATGTAGGTTACACAAACTTTACTGATTTCATTTTACTGAGTAAAGCTAGCTGAGTAAATCATCTCATGGATTTTGTGCAGTGACACCAGTGGGTGAAATTTGCATCCAGGAACGTTGTACATGTATCTAGGACTTTTATGTACTAGTAGAGTATAATTTATGATTGCAAACATGTGGTTTTAGTCAAATGATGAAATATTGTATGGTAATCAGTCATAGACTGAATGCCAGATATATACCCAAACAAGTTTTCATCTACATGTATTTATGAACCGGATATGGCCAGGTGAAAGTAGACTAATTCATGTACTTGTTTGTACCCAACTTCACTTACATTATGTAATTTTATGCCTTACATGGCTAGTCGTAGGATGGTCGAGGTGAAAGGGTGTTCCTCCATCTTGAAATATCCCCTTCGTGTAAGGCAAGTGGAGGTCATTCGTGTACAAAAAATACAACCCAGAGATGCAAGGGGTGAGTAAGCAAGTACCTACTGTTGTTGTTACATTCTGCAGGTCAGATGCACCCACTGAGGCAAACTGGCGAGGGTAAAAGGTAAAATGAGGGGAAATAAGGGGAACTGGGTTGCCCTAGGCCATATGCCTGTTTTCACACGTTTTCATTCAATCTGACTTACAAAAGAGCGGGAAATGAATATATTTCCCAGCCGTTGCTGGTAAAGCCAACTTAGCCAAGGTCAGCATTCAGCATTTTGGTAGGAAAACCGTTAGAACATCGTCTGGTATGTTTGAATTTTACTCAAATTATGTCTGCATTTGCATGGTGTTGTTGAAAAACAGCATTTCAACTACAGTGTAAGTAAGGCAGTGTTTTCGTTATTGTTGTGTAAAATGCCAAAATAATACGCCTCAAATTATTCAAAACGTCAATCTAACTTCAGCATATAGCCTGATGCACCAGGTTAGGGTGATTATAGTCTAACCTCATTACAAAAATTAAATTTTAAAAATATTAGTTACAAAGACCAAATATTGGAACAATGTACATGTAGAAGAACTAAAGTTTTTATTTTATGTGCAATATTTGGTTCACAGGGAGTGCCAGCATGCGGCGCTGTAACCACTGGAATCGAAAATGGCGACTTTTAAGAGAAAAGCTCAAATTACGTTATGAGGGTTGGGATTTATGATCACCCTGTACTATTTTAATTAGATAAACGCATACTGCATCATAAACGGTTTAAGTTTTATCTATTTGACTAATTTATTGCAGTTTTAATGCGCCATGAACTACCCATATGAGTTCAGTGATTTCATTCAGTGCTTCATAAATAATTTGAATTTGAATATAGCGATTTACAGGGTGCTTCAAACTAATTCATAGAGGGTATATTTTGATGAAAGTGCACCTAGCCTTATTCATATAGGGAAACGTTCAATGTGTTCTTCTTTTAACCCCTACATGCAATGCGCCATGAAACCAAATCATCGGTCAGCGCAATTAAAAAAAAATTGAATTTTTCGATTCTGGCGACTCAACGCCGCCTGCTGCCATTACATGTGAGCCAAACACACCTGTACATGAAATAAACATTTCGAATTTTACCTTTTTCCAAAATTTGCTCCTTATAATTCAAATGGTTTTTTTTAATAAATTAATTTTTTTAATGCAGGCAGGACTTTGTGATCACCCTATATAAGCTTGCAACATGCTGACTTGCCTTGTTTAAAGTTCATTGCTTAAAGTGATAAACTTTTTGGGGCGTGGACTCAATATAAAGAATTTAATCTATTTTGTCTGTTTTGAAAATAAAGACGTACTGTACGTTGATAGTCTATTCGGTCGGCCTATGATACCGCATTGGTTTGATTGGCTGGAATTATTCATGATAAACAAGCTGTGCAAAGTAACAAATTTGATACATACTTTGAAGCCAACGTCATTTTACGTCAAGACGACGCTAGCGCACACTACTATCCAAATATGTCGGTGTCTGTGATCAGATTCCACGAAATATTTCCTGAAAATATGTATCAGTATTAGTGTAAATATTTAGCCCACGCTTGAATACTCATGGATAAATCCTTTCCATATAAAGTTTATCCGTAGGACTTAATGAATCAGACTATATAAGATTGGCATTAATATATCGTTTAATTTGGTCATATAGAGTTATTTGAGTTTGACCGCACTGCGGTCAGTGGAAAACGTCACTATCAAATGTCATGTACTTTGGTAGGCAGAATCCGTAAAGGAAACCAATTTCCAGGCGAAAACTGAATGCTCTCCTACAAGAGC
>JAQGAF010004154.1:0-15169 GCA_034687865.1 Kryphioiulus occultus
AAAATAGTTATGGATTCCTTATGTCTTTTAAAAGTTGATATGTAGTAAATGCAGTTTAAACGTTTTAAATAAATCAAAATAGAAGACGAACATAGCCTTCTAATTACTTTTCACTAAGACAAAAAATGAAACTCTTAAGCAGTTTATTTCGAAGGACAACAATGCACTTTGTGAATTTTTCTTTATCCTTATTTTTAGCATCGACCACTCTTTTCATGTTCCCTATGGCATTTTTGGCGATGCTGTCATTTTCTCCAATTGCATCATTCATACCAATAATAAATTGGTAGCTCAATGTAAGGCAATTTTTTAACAGAAATGTGTGAATGGAGCTTTTGCAAAAATATTCATATTTATGAGTCTGATACCTTAGTAAAAATCGTCATGACGGAGGTCGCCAACAGCTGACCGGAAGTACCTCCATCGCCTTCTGAAAAGGGCAAAAATCTCTTGGACAACGGCATATTATTTCGAAAATCGTGTAGACTGCTACAAGTTAAACCGTCAATGAAATGTGGGCTAAATTGCTATATGCATTGTTAAAATGTAGTAAATACTGCTACTGAAATAAAATAAATGACAGCCCAACACAGTAGTTATGTTGAATTTTCAAATATAAAGTTAAGAATGTAACAGAAAATGCCAGATATTCTCCAGTGATTTTGGGACCATTGAATCCAAATAAACACTTAGTAGTTTTTTTCATCGTGCAGGAATAGTTTTTGAAAAACGCATATTTTGCTCAATCAAGACTTGATGGTTTAACTTAATTTTAAAATCTTATGTATGTAATAATGGAAAACTTCATGGTAATTATAGAATCTTAAAAGGATATCTTTGTTTATTTACGTGTATTTCAAAATGAGTTCTAACTATCGATTGAAGGACGTCCGTCTGCAATAAAGGCTATTAATTCTGTTGTCTTCTAAATATTAATTTCTGGATTAGAATAATTCCTGATAAACTTGCATATTCATTTGTTTTCTAACAATCCTCATAATTTTGATTGCATGACTTGGGTATTTTATTATTTTAATATATCGTGGCAGCTGTGTAAGTGAATAGATGAACATTAATTGTTATTATCGCAATAACACATTTGATTTTCGTTTGTATATGAAGGCTTTCTATCCAATCTATTTATATGTACATATAAAGCATATTGTTTTCAACACTTAACTCTGAATATATGTTTAATTCAGAAAGTTTTTAAATAAGTTTTAAGCGAAAAAAGACAGTTTTAAGCATCATTCAATCATAGAATGGTATTTGTAAACATGCTTCATGAAGAAAATATTTCAAACATGATTTATTTGGAAAAAGGCATTTTAAGCAAGATCATTTCAGAAGTATTTTTTACACGTTCTGTTTAGGAAAAGGTATTTTTCAACGAACATAAAAAGTATCAGAAAATATATTCAGAAAAAAGTATTTTTGATATGTTTCATTCAAACAAAGGCATTTTTTAAACATGTTTCATTCAGAAAAAGTTATTTTTAAACATGTTTCATACATACACGAACATACACGAAGAAAGAAAATAATAACATTCAGGAAATGTATTTTTGACATGTTTCATTTAGAGAAAGGCAGTTTTTAACCGGTTTCATTAAGACAATGTATTGTTAACATTTCATTCAGGAATTGATATTTTTAAACGTTTCATTCAGAAAGATGTAATTATTTCTTATTCAGAAAAAAGGTCTTTTAACTACAGTAAAACTCCTCATGTGGGACAACTCTATAATTTTATAAGTTTGCCACCCCATCATGTGGAAGTTTTTCGTTGCACCAAACGTGCCATAGAGTTATCATTAGGAGTAACCCCTGTAACTGTGCCACCCCCTTACTCGACAGTGAAACAGTGTCTCATGCACTGCCAATGAAGAAACCCCTCGTTGGCAAAATGGCAAACCATAACCCACTGAATCAGGTTGCTAGTGTGCAAGAGCACACATATGGGTCTCAAAAGTATGCAAGGATGACTAGGCTAAGTAGGCTTGGACCTCCATTTCCCAGGGGTGGATTATGGCTCCTAAGACATGCCCTGCATCTGTCTGGCTGAAGCCCCTTTTGGCTCCTATATGTCTCCACCCATGCTAGTGATATGAAAAGCATGTAAACTAGGTGATAGTTCACACTGACTAAATTGCTTTTTGCTGGTCGGTAGTATATTCTCACCCTTCTGGAGATAACCCCTTCATATCGTGAGATAAGACACCGACTGAATCGTGTTGACTTTTCCACTCTCTTGGAGAGATACACTCAAAATCAAAGAAAATGTTGTGTTCAGACAAATTGAAACTGATGTTCAGTGTATGTGTGGTTTTTGAGTGACATTCACTGACAGAGTAATGGGACCATACCTGCTTTTCGAGTTGTCAAAAACTTGGTAAACTCTTTTAACAGGGACACCTCGCTAAGTGGAACATTTTCAGAATGCACCATAGCTGTCCCACATAGAGAGGTTTCACTGTACTTTTCATTCCGATCAAGTACATTATGAATACCAGTGTAACATACTGAAATAAACGTAATTCAGAATAAGGTATTTATAAACATGTTTAATTCAAAACATTTCTAAATTGACATAGATTAGATAAATGTGTTTTCTAACATATTTCATTCGGAATTTACAGTTTGGCAAACGTTTTTATTTCCAGGCAATGACTATTATACGGTATTTTTCCCAAAACTGACATTGAGCAAGAGAGAAATGAATTCGTTTTTGACCTTTGAATAATTTCTTTCATGGATTTATCCATTAACGTTTCGTTACTTCGATGTTTGACAATCTGCCTGCTTTTGCCTCCATACCCCGAATATACGTTAGCGGTCGCGCTTATACATGTACGTCAGTTTAACAACATGAAGTTAATCAATTTTCGACTTGTTTTCACTGATTTGTGAATTTTTTTCAAATCTTGTTGCATTGAAGGACATTTGTCTGCAATAACAGTTGTTCTATCTTTAAATATTAATTAATGATAAACTTGCATATGCAGTTCTATAACTATGATTGTATGACCTTGTAATATTAATACCTAATTAGCATACTGAACGAGCGTATAATGTTAATATTGCATATGCAATGGTTTTTTAAACACTTGGGCATTTGAAGCCTTTTAAATATGCCATGACAGATCTGCAAGTAAAACAGGGCTTGTCAATTATTAATCGTTGATTAACTAATCCGGTCTCCATCTATACATGTATCTACTTTCAAAGTATCACTTGAAATTCCTTAATGCTCTGAATAATTTTCATTCAGAATTTTTTTTCAAATTGAATAATTTCATTCAGAAACAGATATTTTTAAATTATTTTCATTCAGAAAAAGAAATTTTATAGATATTAAACATTTAGAAAAATGTCTTTTTAAACATTTTTCACTTATAAAGGGGCAAATAAAAACACGTATTACTTCGACAATAGAGAAGGTTGTTACACTTTTAGCTGTCTCAGAGGTTATAACTGCTACTGTTCAACAAAATTCTGCTTTATTTTCGCATAGTGTGTGCACCCTGTACTTTTTTTTTTAAATCTTCATTACTTTTTTTGGAAATCTTTATATTGCACTGTGATGGGTAATAAAAATTTATTGATGATAAACTGTCTTGTACCAGTGTTACCTTCTTGGTATATTTTGGGAAATTTTGGTAATATGATATCAATCATGTAACCTTATTATTAAGTGACTGCAGTGCAATTTAAACAAAATACAGGGGGAGAACAATTCTCTGAGTTTTTGAAATTATCATAAATTGTGAGAGAGATCACCTGTCCTATGACTTTATCTTCAGGGTTAATCGATATTCATGACCTCATCGAGACTTCATGTTTAACTTTTCCTCGAATAGTTCTGTCATAATCATGGTGTAATGGAACATGTAAAAGAGATGCGAATATGTTTTAAAGATATCTTATTGATATTCTGTATATCAAAATGAGTTCTGACTGGCGATTGAAATACATCTATGTGTCATAACATCTGTTATAACTGTTGAATATTAAATATTAATTCCTGATTGACTTGCCCATGCTCGTATGTTTTTTAAACACATCTATCACTACGATTGTATGACGTGGGTTTTGTAAGGTTTTTAATGTCATGGCAGCTGTGCAAGTAAAACATGGATTGTTAATTGTTATTCTTTAGTTAACTAATCAGGTCTCCATCTGTATATCAATGCTTTCTGTCCTACGGTACTTATTATTTATCGCTTAGTAAGCTTATTTGAAAACTATCTGGAAATGCTTTTAAACTCAATTTTTTACATTCAGAGCGAGGTCCTTTTAATTATGTCATAAAGAAAAGGTCTTTTTTAAACACGTTTTATTCAGAAAAAGATATTTTTAAATATATTTAAGCTAGGCAGATGCTGTTTTAAATGCTTTTCATTGAGGTTTAAAAAAAAAATAATTTCATTCAGAAATAGGGCTTTTTAAATATTTCATTCAGTATTCAGACAGATGTTTTATTAAAAATATTTCGTTCAGAAACGTCTTTCTAAATACGTTTCATTTTGAAAAGTACTTTTAAATATCTCGCGCAGAATGATCGTTTTTGAATAAATGTCATTCACAGAAAAATATTTTTTAAAACTAAGCTGATATTTCATTCAAAAAATGCATTTTTAAAGTATACTTGTATTTAATTCAGCAAGAGATCGTTTTGATATCTTTAATTCACAAACTGGCAATAAGTGTCCATCGAAATCTCACTTTTTTGACATTACTGTTGCTTTTTGTGCTTTTGAAAAACCACATTTCATTGTTTTTGTTTGAGTTTTTTTTTTGCCAAATACTGACTTCAATTCTTTTTGCAAATGATTTTGAACAAGAGACACAGGAACACGTTTCTGTCATTGGTATAATTTGTGCAATGAATTTCATTGATTAACATTCGTTACTTTGATGTTTGGCAATATGCCTGCTTTATCTCTGGGTCTATGATAACCCAACCAGAGTAAATATAGGAATGATTTAAAACCTGTTAATTGACTTCAATATAAATGGATCTTATTTCATAGTTCCGTATCATTCTAAGGTGATTTAGACACTGGTAAAGTTAATTGTCAGTCTTCATAGTTTTTTCTTGTGGAAAATGATTTCGATTGGGTGGCGTACGTTTCTGGTGTTTTCTGTCCGTTTGGACACTAGTCAGCATAACTTCAGTAACCCCAGACTCTTGCGTCAAACCTGGTTCTTGCGTCAAAAGTTCCTCTTGAGTTAAATCAGGTAAGGTTGATAACTGTTTAAAATTAACGTGTTAACATAAATACATTCAAAATGTTTAAAAGTAGTTTGGAAGCCCTAGACAAACTAATTTTTTTATACATGATGACTTGGTGAGCACATGTTTTCAAACAAATTGGGCAAGAACATGTTGAACAGGTCTACATTGATTATTATTTATAGCTTGCTGGTGTATGGTACCTTCAGTTGTTTGCATCTGATGTTCCAGTGCCCTTCAATTATTCTTGTGGTAGATTGCTGTTTACATTGTGGACTAACACATCAGGAGTAGTTGCTGAAAGCTTTTTTGAACGATCGTGAGAATAGGTTTTATATCTTTTACAGTTATCCTGATATATTATAGCTTTAAATTTATGGAGGAAATTATAAAAAAAATTATAGCCACACCCGGATTTGAACCTAGGATTTATTATTTCGGTGCTGGAGAATATGTGTTTGATGTTTCAAGGATGTCACATCTAAAAACGGGGGCCATTCACTTCCAGCATTCCGCAGGTGAATTTCTACATGTGTTGAACATGTCAATTTCTGTGAAAAAGCAAACTTTTGTGAAAGCAAAATAGGTGGCGCTGTTTGCAAGTTCAAGAACTTGTTTTGAGAATCAAACGAAATGCTATTGAGTTTTAATTTAAAGTTATCTGAAATTTTTTACCTTTGGGAAAACAAACTATACCAAGGCGAGAAATTTTAACGAATGAGAAATTTCGAGAAAAAAACCTTAAACAAAATGTGTTAAATTAGTTCGAAAGATTTGAAAAACCATAAACTATTAATTTGGACTTCATTAAAAAAATTGAAAATGCGTGACTTTTGGTAAAAGTAGGTCAATAATTGGACGAGAATATTAATTGAAATATTTCGCTGAAATGATGAATTTTGTTTTGCAAAAAACTTGCATTTTGATAGATTTTGGAGAAAAAACTGTAAGGAGAAATAAATATTACAAAATTGCAACTGCATGTACTTCAAATATCGGGCGAAACTTCACTGAAAAATATACGCGTGTAAGAAAATTAGTAAAATCATATAGGTTTCATTAAGAATCTTCAACTAAAGTCTGTCAAAGGACGTCTATCGTTTTTGACATCAATGTTAGTTTTTGTGCATTTGAAAAATAGCATTTATAATTTTGGTAAACGTTTTCATTTCCAATTAATGAAGTCAATTATTATGCGAAAATGACATTGGCAAATGATAAATGAAAACATGTTTCGCTTTTGAATAATTTTACTAACGAATGTCATCGATTGACTTTCGTGACATTTATGTTTGTTTGGCAGTACGCCTGCTTTTCTGAGAATCTATTATAACTATGATAACCCAAACTGATCACATAAATGTATGTTTAGCTCCTAATGATGCATTACTACAGTATATCAACAGCTGTTATTTCGTAGTTCTGTATCCCTAAAAGTTGATTTAGTAATTTACAAAGTTGTCAGTCTATCAAAATACTTCGCTGGTTGAAAATGGTATCGAAATTGTGGAGTTTCTTGTGTTTTCTGACCGTTTGGACATCGGTCAGCATACCTTCAGTAAAGGCAGTTGCTTGTGTCCCACCGTCCAACACAATTTCGACTAAGTTAAACCAGGTAACGTTACTAGTTTTATAGGATATTATTTTTGTAGCAATTAAGAAAAATATTTCCACCCAAATAACTCAGTAGTTATAGCACTATTAGCAATACCTCGTTTTTCGGCAAACAATTCGCGGTTTATAAATTTATCAGTTTCATTTAAGCTTATTTGTAGAACTATTGAGAAAGCTATTCTTTTTGTTCAGATATATGTTATCCATGTATAATATTTATAACGGTACAGTACAATACATACATTATTTATAACATAACTAGTTTTTTAGAATGTTTTTCATAATTCATGTAATTAGATAAAATGAACTTGTTTTATCAATATACACGTAATTTAATTTTTGAAACTAAACAAGTTTTTATAGAAATGTGTTTTGTAGGCGGTTTTAAAATTGATCTTTTCCCCTCAAATTATTCAACATTTAAGCTTATGACGAATTAGTCTCATAGAACAATATATGTTTGAAGAAGAATTGAGAAAAACATTACTTATGGTCCAAATAAGTAAATATTTATAAGGGTAAAAATTTTATGGCGTTAAAAAATTTAGTTTTTTCCCAAAATAATTCAGTATATCTTACGTGACTAGATTGCTGGCGTTTGGCACCATCAGATGTTCGTAGCTGATTTCCCTTTGACCTTCGATTACGTGTGTGACAGAATGGAGTATATAATCTGGAGCAACAACTCAGGAGTGGCTGTTAGCAGCTTTTATCTGCGATCGTAAGACTCTGTTTTATAGCTTATACTGTAATATACTATAGTTTTTAATTTACTAAACTAAATTGGGAAAAAAAATGAGGCCAGACCCGGATTTGAACCTGGGATTTTTGGTTTCAGTACTGGAAATTATTCGTTGACGGCTTATCAGCTCACACAACTGAGATCCGGGGTCATCCGCACTGTGGGTGTCAATCGTGAGTTTGTGTTAAATTTTTGTGATTTCAGTAAAAATAAAAAACAAATATTTGTGAAAGTTTTATAGATCGTGCTGTTGAGAAAGTTTAAAAAAACAATAATTTTTTAACGAAATGAAATCTAATAAAGTTTGCTGATTTATACTTTTCCTTCATCATTCAGCGCCAGTCACTGTCCACCTATACCCGCTGTATATTGATAAACGCTCACTAATAATGTCCGCTTGTTTGGACACTAATGGTCGGCTGACCATGCTGAGTAAGTCTTCTCATGTTGAAGTTTGAATCAAATTTAATTATTTTCGTTGTTTTCATTGCCTAAAACGATACTATTAATGCCAGATGCTGCCATCCTCACTAAATCGAAAACAGCTGACCGGAAGTACCTCCGGAAGCTGCTGGTAAAGGCTAATGTGAAGTACACCGACTCGTATTTCTTCGATAATTCAGAGGACTGTTACAGCTTGAATGGCAATTGTTAAACAATTTACTGTTGTGTTCTGACATTGCCTCCGCCGTCGTTAATAATTATAATTGTTTGTGTTAATCAGGGCATTGTTTAACTCAATACGTTGCCATGCTGTTTTCGGTACTTTGCCGTGATACCTGGTAGATTGCTATGGTATCTGGGACTTAACCAATGTTATTGGTTCTTTACCGTGATATCTTGTAATTTGCCACGATATCTTGTAAGTTGACATGATTTTACCATATCTGGTACTTTGGCATGGTATCTGGTAGATTGGTGTGACATCTGGTACTTTGATCTGCACATGTGTCTACTGTGATATCTGGGACATTACCGTGATACTTTACAATGATATCTGATACCCTACCATTATATCTGATAATTTGCTATGATATCTTGCACTTTATTTATGTCACTTTGCCACTTCGTCTGCTATTCTAGAAAAATGTCTGATATTTTACCCTCTGCCTTTTTGCTATAATATCAAGTACCTTAGAATGTGATATGGTACTAGCACCTTTTCATGTCATGGAATCGATCCAGTATGGAAATCCCCCATATTATTTTACATGACGACATTAAGAGGGCGAAGGAGTTAAATTCAGAGTTAAATTCCTCATGTCATCGTCATGTTACATTTTATTTTATACTACGTTTTTTTAAAAACACGCAAATCAATAAAAAAATTAACTTACAAGTTATTCAGTAGACCTTACTTGAGTGCATGATTGACAGAAATATCCACAATTTATGCTGATAATTTTTTTTTATTCACGATTTACTTCGTTCCGATTTGCATTACACATTCCAGGTGTCGTTCTTTTCTCGTCGTAACCATGGCAACGGCTCGTTCGATTTTGGTTCGATCGTATTCGATTTATTGGTTTCCAGGAGATTGTAATTGAAATCTGAACGAAGTATATCGCGAATAAAATACTTATCAGCAAATAAAGACTATACCATTATCAATCTGATACTAAAATACGTACTGCTGAATAACTGGTAAGATAATTTTTCATTCTTTTGCGTGTTTTAAAAAACATAGTACAAAGGAAAATTTCGTGCTGTGAGAATCTAACTTTCGCTTGCCCCGGGCTATCCGTCTTCACCTTAAAGAACTCAATTGGGTTTTCAAGATGGCGTAAAATGTCATTCACTCGCCAAATGTACTGTTGTATGTTAAGTAAAACTACCATTAGCAGTTAATAATTATATCAAAAAGAGGAGAGTTTAAAATCGTATTTTGGCGTTTTTAGAAAGCAATTACGGGATGCTTCTGAATTCAAGCCAACTGCAAGCAATGTCAGAAAAACGCTGAAAATTCGTTCTTAATCTCAAGTCATTTCTTTGTTAGCAAGCTTATAAGGTGACAGAGTGGAACCATTGCCTTCTGCTGCTAAACGCCAAAATATGACCTATTCATAGGCTTGAGGTAAACTGCAGTTGAATTCATTAGTCCACACAACGGTTTTGCTTTCCAAAATGATCGATTCTCAAAACTCCTGTAGCCACAGAAGCCTCGCTTTTTTTGCAATCAGTTGTGAAGTTATCACTGATCCTCCACTGCTTCATGTAGAGTAAGAAACGTTGTACGTCCAGAAATATTTTTGAGCACTGGGGTTGAATTCTGCTGAGATTTGCTCGGATGTGACCTGCCTGTCAGCCTGGACAACTCATGACAGCCTTCCCTAACCTCTTTCGTTGATGAGAGGTGTTGGCCCGAAGCGTTGATGCTCGCTCAATATTGTCGTGCGATCATATCATTCAAGGTATATCCTCAACATAATTGCATGAGAAAAGCCCAGAATTCAAGTATGTGATATGTAATTCTTTACAAAATGCAAACATAAAATTAAAGAAGAGAAGGGGGAAAAAACCACTAACGCCCCTGGCGAATAGCTCTAGCTATTAAGTTGCCACGGTTCGGACTCCCTGTCCTGATGTCTATTTTTAAAGACAAAATCATGTAATATTTGAACAGAACCAATCACACATATCCACCCCTCACATCGACTAATTATAGTACAGTGGACTCCGCTTAATGGGATCACATTGGTCCCAGGCTATTTCGATAAGAATAGCCGAACGATCCTTATAGCCGAATATCAAGAAAAGGCGATCGTTACTTAATTTGAATATTGATGTACATATACATAGCCAAATTTAACTTTACAAAGCTATTTGCAACTAAAACCACTTATATTGGCTTGCATTTGCTTACAATTTTTCTGTGTAAATTTGTTACTGAAATTCTCACATTCATGCATTATTTGTACAGTATTTGAAAATCGATTGATCTATGCTGTCCACCAAGGTAAATGTATTAGTGCTTCTGTCATCTCAACATTTTTTGGTGGTTTCTCAACTAAGATGCAACTTTCATATTCGTTAACATAAAATTCATTTTCATTAGTCAGCTTCTGTTTGACTCACAGATAGCATAGCAAGTGCCGGATTTAGTCATTTAGGCTGCTTTTGGAATATTTTCGTCATTGAATATCGAAAATTTGGAAGAATATTCCTCGAAATTCTCGCTATTCATAGCATATGGTACATCATTTTAGACATTTTCTTCCAAAACGTCTCATACCTCATGTTTTACGAATCCTCAATGAGGGAAAATTAAAGATAACAATAAGCGAATTGCTGATTACAATAACCGATGATTTCACTATGCATTTGTATGCGAGCGTTCAGGGCTTGGCGATTTCGATAACAATAAACGAATGATAACATTATCAACGATCCCATTAAGCGGAGTCCACTGTAATTTCACCACTAGAAATAAGTTTTCAGCACTTCTCAGTCCATAATCAAACTTGCACAATCTAACGTGGTAGTCAGATGTCAAATTTACCGGTATGTTAGCACGGTTTAATTCTCTGAAAGTGATTGGTGTTCCGAATCCTAACGCAATGCTAATTGAGTGTATAGCTACAGAAGTCGGCATTTCCATATCTGCACGCCACGCTATGACTGCGGCGTACGACGCAGAGCACTGGGGTTGAACCCAGAGGAAGCTTTTCTTCCTCTCCGTTCAACCCCAGCCCTCAATCCGCCCTCCAATGAAACGAGCGTGTCGTGACGGTGGCGCCCCCTGGTCGTGGCGCGTCGATGCAGCATCAGGCGTCCTTTCGTCCGTCTGTTGCATTCGGCGTGATTGAGCGCTGGAGTCTGACGCGTGTACGGAATCCTCCGCCTCAGCATTCCATCACCCTGCTCCCTTCCTCCCCCCAAGCAGCGCACGTGCGGGGGTGACGTCACGGCACGCGCAGTTCCATTCCAACCCCTGCCGTTCTACTTTCGACAGTTCCATTTCTGCTTGCTGGTGATGTTTGACCACTCGTGAAATTTCTCCAGTTTCGCGACTAGAAGAAGAGGAGAAAATGACCGTTGTCCGAGCCCGCGTCCGGTAAGCCTCAGAGCTGCCACCATGCCGTCGTCGTCCGTGCGCGAGTGCGAGTGCGGTTAACTCGAGCCTCCCGCCCGAGTGGTCATTTGTCCGATGTCAGTCTTCACCCGTTCCTCGTACAAGAGAATGAAAGCCCGTTCGGTGAAGTCGGCCACCTCCTGGCCGGTGCTGTCCGTCTGGGTCCTCCTGTCCGTGTTCGTGGCCGCCACGTGCAGCCTGGGCTTCCTGCAGCCGGCCTGGATCGTCAAGCAGGAGCGACGCCAGGCGGTCGACGCCGACGTCGAGGTGCTCTCGCTCGGCATCTTCAGCTACTGTTACAGGTACGTGATCAACGACTAGCGAAAGTGGAAATAGACTTCGAAAATAGCGATAGCATTGCCAAAAACGTGCGAAAATGCGAAAAAACGAATATAATTCCAAAATGAGTGCAGAGCGAAAATAGTTCGAAAAAGAGTGTAAATAGAAAACGTGTTCGGTTTAACGCGCGTGCAAGAATTAGAATCCCGACGTCGCGTTCTTTTTATAGCGTCGTCCTCTTTATCATTCCAAAATTCACTGTTCCAAATTGTGCATAAAGTCTTACGAAATGTCCACGAAATGTCCAAAACGAAAGTAGTTCGAAAAAGTGTAAAAAGAAAACATCTTCGAATTAATGCGCGTGCAAGAAAAAGAATCCTGACAATGCGTTCTTTTTATAGCGTTCTCTTTATCTTTCCTAAATTCACTGTTCCAAATTGTGCATGAAGTCTTACGAAATGTCCACATTTTATTTCCAAAACGAAATAGTTCGAACAAGTGTAAAAAGAAAACGTGTTCGAATTAACGCGCGTGCAAGAAAAAGAATCATGACGATGCGATCTTTTTATAGCGTTCTCTTTATCTTTCTAAATTGCACTGTTCCAAAATGTCAAAATTGTACTTTGGGGTCGGTATATTCTTGCAGTGTGAGATGCTGCGCTGCTATTTACGATCGGCCTATAATGTATTGTGGATGAAATGTTGTACATTTACTGTGGATGATAAGTAAATGCGTATCCTTGTCGAAGAAAATTAATGAAATTCACTATACTTTGGAAGTTATACAGTTACGATCGTTTTCGTGAGTCTATCAATATTTGAGCAATAAGACAATGAGCCTAGATTCGCCCATTACTTTGGCCACAGTCGAGTCTTATAACCGGCATCTTCAAGAACGTAGCTTATGCACGATCAATTGTCATGTTATTAAATTTCTTGAAATTAACCTTTTCGAAAAATCTGTCGAAATCTACCTTCTCGGCGAATTTTCTGAAGTTAATTTTCTTGAAATTTTTTTTGAAATCAAGGTTTTCGAAAAATCTGTTGAAGTCAATGTTCTCGAAAAACCTGTTAATTTCCTGAAATTAACTTTGTCGATAAATCTCTTGAAATCAACTCGACAAGTTTTCTGAAATCACTGTCAAGAGATAAACTTTCTTGAAAAACAAAAGTTCATTTAGTTAATCAAAAATTGACATAGTTGGAGCCTATTTAGCACCTGCGGACATAATTTATCCTAGGGATGAAACTATTTCTCATGCAAGCTCTTCTCGAAATTTACATGTATAGCATAGTAAGAAAGGGCCTTACGACAATCTCATGGACGGATTATCCATGGTTCTAGAGTGCGTCATAGGGTTGCGATTTAAACTTAATTTTGCGTTGGTCGCATAAAAGTAGCTCTAAATTAGACAGCGTGACACCAGAATATGATGATTTAAAAGGTTGTAATAAAATATCCATATTTTCAGTAAATTACGCCAGTTTTGAAGATACATCAATCCTATTTCGGTGTTATTTTTCATGTTTTTCTTCCTTCATGGTTATATCTCGTTTATGAAACTTATTGCTCGTGGAAATATTATTTATACGCAGGCCCATATTTTACTTCAGATATCCCTATACGCATAACGTAATATGACATATTTTCGCGCATTTCTATTTCTTTCTGGACGGTAAAAAGCAGGTGAATAATTTTTCGTAGAAACCCGAACCAGTTATTTGATCCTTTCGCAGAAATTTTCTACAAGCGGCAATTCCATATTTCTACGGAAACTGAGAAAGTTTATCTCGTTATAGGGGGCAATTGCCAGCAATCAATTCTGAGAATCTATGGCTTAATTCCGCCATTCCCGTGTTAAAGGCGGCTGCAACAAGCACCGCTTATAACCAATATCTGAAAATCACTATTCAAATGATGTCATAATACTCGAACGTCCCCTTTATCATAGTGATGTGCCATATTTACAGTGTATGTCCCAATCACATTTACAGTTTGTGGATCGACACATTTTAATGGTGGGTTGCACCAAAACCTCGATGATGAGTCATCAATGGCTTTTTATGAAACAGTATGGGTCAAAATCTATTATTTGAGATCCAGTTTTGCAAAAGATTTAGCCTTCGACGTTGTTTTTCCTTCAAAAATATGCCTTTATAACAGTTATTCCTTCGTTGTTATTGTTTTTAAATATGCATTCAAAACTCCATCATTTCTGGTAATTCCCCTATGACATTTTCGTCTATGGCAATCAGTTAATTGCTGCATGTACATGTACATATAACTCTGATAAAGATTTGAGCAAAAGCCATCATTTCTGAACAAATCAAAAAAATCCTCTCCTCATGCATGATACGAAATTTGTTTGGTCAACCATTACATCATCATTTTGAGAAGTTCTAATATTACGTCGTAACTTTTTTGCGATTGTCAGTTTCATTCTAACCCCGAAATAATGGCAATCATTGACCCAAGCATTTTTCGAAACAAAGCAAACTTTTTTTAAAATTAGATCAACAATAACAACAACAACAATGATTTTTTCGGAAAGTATTTGCCGATATGGTTCAACTTAAAATAAAATTTAAATAAAAATTATACACTGTAATAAAGTCTCGTCCACACCTACTGTATACATATAGGGAACGTTTCCCGTGGTTTATGGAGACATACTGCATTTCCTCAAAATGTTTCCACATTTCTAGCAAGGAAACATGTTTCTAGGAAATGTTTCCTAGGTGTAGACAAGGCTTAAGAAAACATCCAAGATGGCGAATAAAAATCATAAAAGCAACAATGAAGCAAATGACAGTGTTCCACAGAACCTTGGAATCCTGGGAAACATAGGAAAGTCAGAGGAATTTTTTTTAAATTATTCAAAAAGTCTGGGGATTTCCTAGCGTTTAATTATAATTTCAATCCAGAAAGTATTTCACATATCGATTTTGGCATTAAAAAGCCAAATTTAAAAAGGGCATTCATATTTTGATGTTGTGTGAATTCCTTCACTATTCAAATTTACTAGTTAGCGTGGTAAAGTCAATGGCAATATTGATTAAAAACATTATTTATATTAAAGGGCAGTTACTTTATATTGGTCGATGGGAACTAAAACCTGAGAAAGTCAGGGGATTTTGTTTCTATAAAAAAAACCGCTGTTGTTGCGGGTTTCAACGGTTTTTCAAATATCAATGATGATGACGTCGTCATTTGGTCAACCCCCCC
>JAQGAF010004155.1:0-15164 GCA_034687865.1 Kryphioiulus occultus
GACGGAAAGTAGTTCTACCTTAGGGGTCATGTAAACGCTACGAAAATAGTTCATTTAAATTTTAGCAAGCAAGAAATATACACAGGGACGAAAAGCGAAGCCTCGTTCGTTGATTGTACTCGTACAACGTAGATTTTTACAACACCTGTCTGCGCCCAACTTATAGAGGTGATTTAACGCCTATGCACACGATGCAACGGCGAAGTGGTTTTAACCTACTTTCACTAGAGAATCGCTTCTATTGACGTTTCAAGTTGTCAGTTTATTAATTAACATAAATAAATAAAGATGACAACAATCCAAAATCGATCGCACCGAGACGTTCCAAAACGGCGTGCAATTCGAAATAATTCTCCTCTCGTGCGTTCGCGCGTGTGCGATTTTGAATTTTTGTTATCCATATTTACTTATTGTTATAAATAAACAGGGCAATTTAAAAGTCTATAAAAAGCGATTCTCTAGTGAACGTCTCATTCTAACAGGTAAAATTTTTTGTCATATACATGTAGTGTGTTCTGTTCAGTCTGTGCCCAACGAAATAAAATTATATCTTTGATACAGTAAGAGATACAATGATAGTTATTGAAGGTAACTTTTGGAGTCGACCACGGGCTATCCGGAAACCATATTTGCGTGACCTTCAATGTCCCCTTCAAGGTCATCCATGTGCCCGTTCCGAATTTTTTTTTTGCAAATATGTCAGAAACCGCTGCAGGTAGGTTCCATGTGTGAATTAGAAAGTTGTAGAGCGATGCCTAGTTAGTCTAATTACATGTAAGTTGGTCTCAAAAATTTCTGAATGAGTCACAGCTGACTAGAATTTTTTTCCGCGAGTGACCACCATGACACATGGATAACCTTGAACGGGACATTCAAGGTCACGGCAAATATGGTTTCCGGATAGCTAGTGGTCGACTCTAAAAGTTACCTCCAATGTATCTTTTACCGTATTAAAAGATACAATTTTATTTCGTTGGGCATTGAATAAAAGGAACACCCTAATTTTCTTCTGCGGTTTTTTGCATGGTGGAAATTTGAAAATAGCGCCGATTATTGATTATCGATCTAACTGCATCATCGATTTGTAAACATCGATGTTTTACGACTGAAGATTCGATTTTAAGACATTGATCGATTACATATTCGTTCTCGATTCGACTAATTATCGATTAATCGGAATACAACAGCGAACAAGATGGCGACCTACGGTACTAGGAAAACCGTTGAAGAAGCCCTGAAAATTTTGCGTACTTTGCCCAGAGTTTCTCTGAACAACCTGCGCGACAATCCGGGCGCGCGGCAGCCGAATCACCGCGGCCGCGGCCAGCACGGCGGGGACAAACACGGCAAAGGTAACAAGGGCGCAGGGCAGCGTCAAAACTACATGCGTTTGGGTTACGAGACTGGCAATTTTCCATTTTACTTGCGTCCACCTATGGAGCCCTACAACAAGGGCCATCATCTGAGGCGACAGTACCCTCCCTTGTCCTTGCACAAACTCCAAGAACTGATCGACATGGGCTACGTCGACGCCCAGCAGCCCATCGACCTGACCACGCTTTGCAACACCAAAATCTACACCATCAATCCGTTGCATCGTCACTTCGGTGTGCAATTGACAGACGTGGGCATGGACTGTTTCAAGGCAAAGGTGAACATCGAGGTGCAGTGGACCACCGAACCGGTCATCGCGGCCGTGGAGAGGAACGGAGGGGTCATCACCACCGGCTATTACGACGTGCATGCCCTTCTGGCCAAGACCAATCCCCTCAAGTTCTTCACTAAAGGTCTCCCGATCCCTAGGAGGATGCTGCCTCCGGAAGACGCCATAGAGTACTACACTGACGCCAAGTTCAGAGGTTACCTGGCCGACCCCGAGAAGATCGCCCACGAGAGGCTGGTCCTGGCCCAGAAGTACGGCTACAATCTTCCCAACCTGAAGGAGGACCCGGCCCTCGAGATGCTCACCGAGACCAAGGACCCCCGGCAGATCTTCTTCGGACTCGAGCCCGGATGGGTGGTCAATCTTAGGGACAAGAGCATACTCAAGCCCAAGGACGAACACTTGAAAGAATACTACGCTTCTTAGAGACAATGCCGTTTTCAGTTCTTTTTGGTTCACGAAAGTACATTGTGTTGGAAGTAGCAGATATTGTCGTTGCGCATGAAAACAGCCGCAATAAATTCGATTCAACTCAGTATCCTAAGATCAGTAGGCGAATGCCACGTGGGAGGTGTAACGCCGTGCACGCCAGTTGTTCGCCAATAATTTCTCCGCGGAACATTGTTCGCATAAGTCAGTTGCTTACTTAACCTAACATATCCTAACTTGACCTACATACAACCTGACATAATCCACACCCAACCTAACTTGTGCGATCAGCTGTCGGCGAACAACGTTACGCGAATAATTGTTGGCGCGATCAAGATGCATCAAGTCGCATCAAGACGGGCACCATCAACTTAGTTAAATTGAATTTATTGTAGCTTAGTGAAACGCCTTTGAAGTTTGATGAAATCCAATGGATGAGAATTCTGACGTCTCATTGTATGAAATTACTGAGAATGCATTAGGTTTTTTAATATTGACAACGACTCTAGTAATTGTTCCATAGTTTGCCCGTTGTGTAGGATTGAGGAGAATCACGAAAACCACAATCAATATAGCAGGCACGGGAATCGAGACTGCATCTCCCAAATTCAAGACCACTAGTGCACACGGTTTATGGGGTGCACGCGCCCAACCTACTCGGTTGTATTTGTTAAAAATAACTAATGCCGTAATATGGAATATGGAGGCCGAACTTGATTTGATGGAATTTTTCAGTACTGAAGAAAATCCATCGATTTGAGTGTTAATGAGAACGTCCAACTATTTTATCACATTAGGGGGAGGGGGTCAGCCAATTGATTAGTCATCATTTCCTTTCATCAAAAAAATAGGATAGACTCATCACTTATCGTCTAATTTTTTTTAATCCGCCTAATTTGATTTTTTTATTCAAGTTACTTCAAGTTATTCAAGTTACATTACTTTGTTGTTTTCTTGGATATATTGATCATGCAAAAATGATAGTCTGGCAAGGTGGTCTCTCAACGTACTGTGATCTCTGACGGCATGGACGTCAAAATGACGTCAATGTCGAACACCTGATTGCAGACTTCAAGGACTTCAATGGCTCATAGATTTCAATGAAACTTTAAGGACTTGAACAGAAGTTATTCAAATCAAGGACTTCAATATCCTTAAAGTCTGTAACATCCTTTGAAGTCTGGCAATATCCATAAAGTCTGCAGTCTTTGAACGAGACTGAACTCGTCCAGACTTGCATTGGCATCACAAACATCAATGACTTAATTGGAACATGGCTTTCAATGATACTTCATGGACTCAAACAAAATTCATTCAACTTGTGTACTTCAAAATCCTTGAAGTCTGTGAAGTCTGGCAAATTTAATAAAATCCACAATCTGTGGATTCTAAAACTCCATCCTCCCTTCAGACAGGTTTAATATTTGATCCATCATTACATCATTGATAACAATAAGCAAATGCCAGATTTCGCTCAGCAAATACAACTTCCACCTGCTTTTATTAGTATTGCATAGCAGATTGACAGTGTAAAAAATGACATTATTTTGATTTGAACCTGACTAGACACCTAAAAAATTAATGTGAACGCATGCGCACATCCAAACAGGCGCTGCTTAGAATTTCGAAAATCGTTCTCCAGCCGTCAGCCGAGTAATAGTAAGCCGACAGCCGTCTTGCTAATTCGAAGAAATACAGCGTACAAAAGGTCAGTTTTGCTCGACTTCAATAAATGTAATAATTAAAGGGTTGTTTTTCAAACCGCACTGATTCCCAAACGAAGCGGAATGAATATTTTTAATTTCAGATGCCAATCGGCCTTGGCTGCTCATTTATCGGCTGTCGGCTTACGACTAGCGTCATAAGCCGTGTTCTACTGTTGAAAACGAGAGAATTCCGATGATTGACCACAATGAGCGTGATGTCAATGAAGTGAGCAGTTCGTTTGGAGTTTCTCTGCTTTTTGTGTTCTGCTACTTGGAAATTGAACGTTTTATAGCATTATTGCTAGTGGTTTTCAATAAATAACGCAGTGAGAATGAATTCCTGGATCGTGATTTTGTGAATGACTAGCAGGTAAGCTGAGCATCCATTCAATGTCAATATTTGCATTTTTGGTGGATGAAATTAAAAATTTCCAAGCACTAGGTCTAGGCCAGGAATCTGTTTTACATGTCCGCATTATACATTTATCATCCTTTGCAGCGTTTCATAAGTATAGTGTTCATATATGTAGGATCAGGCCAAATATAACTTATTATTTCAACAAATTTCGCAATACATAATGTACTTGGTTTATGGGTTTTCCCCCCCATCAGTCAGGTATAAAAATCATGCAAGTTCACGGAAATTCACGCCAGCTTTTCCTATCCCTTTATCTACTGCTGTTTCTGGATCTGGACTAATATCTGGACTGGTATATATGCTGCAGAGATGAAAATGCAGTTATCTCTCAAGCAGATAACAGATATACATGTAACTAGCTATATGTAAACCTATGTGAAGTTGTAATCATTTTAAAACATCTTGAATGAGTATTGTACTGTTTTGACAACTTTTTGAGCACTTTAATTGTTATATAACGTCATATATAAAGATGGGTTTACTGTCTATTACAATAGGTCTAGACTACCTGTTATATAGCAAAGTTATAAGCTTACAACTTGTTTGAAGATGAGAAGTAAAGATGTTATAGGCTCCTATAGCTATAACATGATGTTGTATAGCATTATTATTATTATATAGCAACTTGTATGTCGTCCATCATTTGTCTATACACATCAAATTACGTTGTAAAACTTAGTTGTATAGCATGTTGCAGTGAGTTTACAGTTGTAAACTTATAATACGTGTCACCTTCATTTCATAGGTCATGATAAGTACTGAGATGATATGTTTTTATAACTCGTTGCATAAAATTACGTTTACAAAAATGGTACCATCCATAACAAGTTATATATAAAATTAAAAATATAATTTATTTGTTATATTTTATGGGCTGTGTTTTGTTATATAGTGCAACTGTTTTTTACACCCACAGCTGTAATGTTGTTGTGGTTTATTTAAGTTGCACACAGTTTTGGAAGACAAGTTGTAAACTTAAGATATGGTGAACACTTGGCGATACCTTTGAATTATTCTTCTAGGATCTACAGTGTATAAGCCTATAATTTTTTTAAAATGAGTTTTATCTGCACCAAACTAGCATACATCACAAATTTTGAAGCTAAAGTTAGCGGCCTAGTTTTACGTCATTGCTCAGCCATACGTCTCATTGAAGCATCTCGTTGTGTAATCAAGTTGAATTCCTTTTGAATGTTTTCGAAATTGGGTTATTGACTGTTGCGAATGAGTTTTTGGGTCATGCAGCAGGAGCAGGCACCTTTGTAAGAAATACTCTCTGAGCTTCTCAGCCATGACATTCAGGTGCAGGAATGCCTAAGTCACAATGCCCTATTTTCCCTGTAGCGTTCTGACTTACTGCAACTCATCAGTTTTTTTTTTTCTTTTGCAAATGCAGGTGTGACCTGTTGCTCTTTAATCAGAAACGAGCTTTCTCTTTGAGTCATAGTACTGTCCAGTCATATAAAATGTACCAGTGACAGCAATTCATCAGTCACGATTGTAGATTTTGTGCAATTTAAATTTTGATTTGGTTGCAATGAATGTGTGAAAAAATCTAGTGGGAGTGGAAGAAACATGTTAACACATCCACCATGCAGCTGAGGCTATCCACCCCTGAGCATTTACACAATGTGACCGAAAGTATTCAGACACTCCTACAATTGATAGTAGTGGCCGTATCTTTCACAATGCCAAGTTGTTAAAATCACATGTGATGCGAATTTCAATGCGAACTGATGCCCCACCTGTTCGTCCCACTTTTTATCTTCACTTTACACAAACAAAAATAAATAGTGATGTGCCTTCTTTTCAGGAAGTTGGTCTGCCCCACCTAAATCCTCAATGGCCGTTGCTTCGTCGTGTAGATGGCTTTGACTCGCATTGAAATTCTCACCTGAATCAATCGGTAAGCATCATAATTTTTTATATGTGACGATGTCTGTCAGTGACGTGTAGTGGTGTGGGTAAACTGATTTGGGTAAATACATGTATGCTTACCCAGTATAACCTAGTGTGCATTTATAAAAATGTTTAGGTGTTTGCGATTCACCCTGTACAAGGTCAAGGGGCAAGCATAATGATCACTGATAATGGTGTAATTGATAAACAGCTTGCAGAAGGTGAGATGATACCAGTTTTACCTGCTGTTTCAGGATGGTAAACAACTCATGAAAGTCCTAAAAAAGTTCAACAAAAAATAAAAAGTCCTCCTAAGAAAAAATCATAAATATTCCTAAAAACAAGTACTAAATGATATCCAAGAGATTGAACAAAATAAGGAAAACTTTTTCGTGAGATGGAGAGCAAATTGGATTCATTGAATGTAGAAATGGCCCTTTTTGAAAAAATTGTACACAAATAACTTCTTGCAACTCCATTTTAATAAAATTCAATTTAATAAAATTTAATAAAATACATTTTACTCAAAAATTTTCCTAAAAAGTCTTAAATTTCAAATCTTAGAATTTGTTTTCCACCCCCTGTATATGAGAAATAATTGCAACCAAGTTTCATAATTCCAAGCATAGGCCTATAACGAGGTTCCCACTTTCTGGAATGTCGGGGAAAATTAGGGAATGTCAGGAAAATTGAGATTTGCATCAGCCAATTGATTGGTCACCATTATTTTTAAAAAATATAGGATAAATACCACAATTTTTCTTATTTTTTTTGTAAAAAATCTCACGTAAATTGTCAGGGAAAAGACTGAAAAGTTGTCAGTGAAATCAGGAGTCATCATTTTTCCAAATTTGGGGTAAATTCCATCATTTTGCTTATTTTTTTAAATAAAAATGTCTAATACAAAATGATAAGGAATGACTGAAAAGTTGTGAGGGAAATCAACCCTGTATAAGCTCGATGGCCAGCAACTAAATATTTTTACGTACATGAAATTCACAGGGAAAGGTCTGGTATTTGCGTTAGCATAATTCTAGGAAATATGTCTGTTGCCAAGGTTTGTACTTAGCCTTTAGTGAGAATCGAAACAAACAGTTTAGCACCAACGTGCATTTATTACTGCTGGCAAATTCAGTCATTGTAATGTATAATAATAACACCTGCACGTACAACCGCAAGCTGTGTGACTCCATAAATTGGGCAAATATCTGCTCTTAAATTGTCATCTGATGTCGCCATACAGCACGTAGACTTCATATACACGTATGAACCCCGTGCCATTTCGTCAGTTGGCCTATTTGTCAGTGGTACGCACGAGCAACTAAACAGAAATAAGTCGACCGTGTGGGAAAATTCATTGTTAATAAACACAACTGCGATTATTATCTGCCTCTCTTCTTCCTTCAGTTAGCCTTCACCTTTTCCAGCCGAAGAGAACAGCGCAAGAAGTCGTCCTTCAAAAGTTGACAAGGCTTCGATGAAGCAATTGGAATTACTCATTGCCCGGCTCTCATTTGAAAAAAACCTAAAAAAAAAAAACACTCGAGCGAGCACGAGTGCGAACCGCAAAAAAAGTTGTTTCATTGGTTCCTGTTATTTTCAGCATGGCTCTCGACATTTGACTGAAGCAAATTGACTAAAAGTGTGTTTGGATTTTTCCAGAGCGAAGAAGAATCTCCTAAAAGGCCCATCTCCACACTAGGCCGACAATGACAGCTATACCGGAAGACACGGTGATCACGGACCTGCTCCACCAGAAGGAGCCCAAGGTGCCCCAATGGACCGCTTTCAACATCACCGACTTTTACATCGGCCTCGCACTCGCCATCTGCTCCAGCACGTTCATCGGGACAAGCTTCATCATCAAGAAGAAGGCTTTGCTGAAGGCTGGAAGCCGGGGAAGGGTTAGGGCAGGTAAATCTATGACACATTAATTCCGTGGTACAGTAGAACCTGTCAGCTAAACAAATACTGTCTGAAGTAATATCTTCCCTAAACTAATGTCTGGTGCCAGTCCTGATGTGGGACTACCGTTATATCTAATAATCCTCTGTAACCCGATATTCAGTAATTTTTGCATTGGTTTTTACATTAGAATCTGTCTAAACAAATATTGTTACTGTCTAAAGTATCATCCTCTATAAACCAATGCCAGGTGCCAGTCCCGACGTAGGACCCACATTAAATCTAATAAACCTCCATAAACTGATATTCAGTAATATTGAACGTTCGACAAAATATACTTCAGTTTGTTCATTTGTTGTGCAACCATGTAAACGGCTAATAAAAGCAGTTTCCAGGTAGACCCCTACCCCTCAACATCCAAACTAATAACCTCGCTAACTAATAGTCAGCACCAGTCCCAATGATAATAGTTTATACAGGTTCTACCATGTAGGCTATTTTCCATTTTTAAATTAATCTAATAATTATTAGCATAAGATGCAATTAATTCAAACTAAACTTGACGGGACGTGCACCCTATTTGCTGAAATTAATTTTGCTCTCGGTTGCGAATGAATACAGTGTTTCATTAATCATTCTAATTGAAAATAGAGGACCTCTGTCTATTTACATGTACATAAATATATATGCCGAATTTTTAATTTCATGGTGCTGTAAAACTTCTACGTTTTTGACAAAATTCCTGAGGTTCTTCTCTTTTTTCGAGAATTTCCTTCTGCAGCTCATCTTAAATTTTCCTGAAAGATTAGCTGTAATGACATACATGTGCTAAAATTTGAATTTTTCGTTTCTGTACAGGTGCTGGTGGCCATGCCTACTTGCGAGAGTGGATTTGGTGGATTGGATTGTCATGTAGTAAGTTTCCTCTAGTTTATTCTGTTAATTAATTATCCCTGAATAGGGAAATTGCATGAAACAAAATGGCAGTGGCAGTGTTATGACGAACTATCCTAGCAGTTGCCTAGAGGTCCTGATTGTGGGAAAACACAAAAACCACAATCATGATAGGGGATGCTGTATTTGAAGTTGTGTTATCTCTCAGTCAACCTCCTCAATTCAAATGTTTGCTCTCATCTGATATTATTTGATTATATACAGGGGCTCAACGTGAAAGTGATACACCTGCATTTGACTACTGTATCTACATTAAATAATCCACATTTTCTAAGGAAATACAATTTCAAAGTGTATAATAATGCTAAATGTATTTAATCACAAATCAAAGAACAAATATAAACCATCGCTGTATAAAATTAATGAAAAGTTAAAAAAATATTCGAGAAAATCAATGTCAAAGTGAAAATGATACAGCAAAGGAACGCCAAAGTGAAAATGATTCAGTCATCAAAACGAAATTCCTTCGCATTTCTTTGCATTTTAGTATTTGGTTGGTAAACCATTCTGTCGTCTGATGCCTTGCAAAAGATTTGGATATGATTTTGCAAGTTTTTTTAGTGTAATTGGGACCGATTTTGTCTCATTGTCCTTGCGGGACTTTTTGAACTTGTTTTTGTTGGAAATTTAGTGTTTTTTATTTCCATGTGCAGTTTGGCCCAAGGAGTCTTTATAATGTGTTAAATATAGTGATTGAGGTGGTGTTTGAAGGACTTTTTGACAACTGTACAGGCACCATTCATTGACAATATAAGATGTATGTTTTTGGATCATGATCTTTATGAAGCTCAAACTCATCATTAATGTTTAATTTTTCTGCAGAATCCGAAGGAACTTCGTTTTAGATGACTGTATCATTTTCACTTTGGCGTTCCTTTGCCGTATCATTTTGGCTTTGACTTTGATTTTCGCGAATATTTTTTTAACTTTTCATTAGTTTTATGCAGCGATGGTTTGTTCTTTGATGTGGGATTATTTACTGTAGATACAGTAGTCAAATGCGGGTGTATCATTTTCACGTTGAGCCACTGTAGATTAACGATGCATTTGAAAAACATTTGCACAGTTTGCTAGTTTTTATGCTAGCTTCAAAGACAAGTCACTTTGAATAGGGTTGCAATCATTTCGTCTAGCTACAGTAAAGCTTTGGAAAATGTGTCTGGCAACCTGTTTTCATTGTTTCGAACAACTACTCAAATATAATTTCATATTGACAAAACGCGAGTAGTTCAACAACGTGCAAGATGTTCAAACAGTGTCTGTAGATGCTTGTAACGCGAATGTTGTAAATGCACTGACGTTTGTATGGTAATACAGCTGTTGTTTCTTTGCAGTGGGTTTTGGCGAGGCTTTAAATTTCACCGCCTATGCATTCGCACCTGCTTCGATGGTTACGCCGTTAGGGGCACTGAGCGTGCTCGTCAGGTGGGTGAAACTGGGCTAGTAGCCTTGATCCTAATGACCTAACTTTGCTATAGTTTCTATAATTATAATACTTAAGATTCAAATATAATCATATGTGCAAAAATCGATGCGCTACCTGTAGACAGAATATTCTGCATCGGGGTAAAGCGTTTTTATGCGAGGATACTTTTATTTATCAATCATTGCAGCTATAATCTTTAACCTGTTAATTGTGGATATCACGAATGCTAATCCATTTTGTCTTTATAGCGCAATACTCTCGTCGAAATTTTTGAATGAACGTCTGAACATTTTGGGAAAAATCGGCTGTTTTTTGTGTCTTATCGGCTCTTCCGTCATCGTCATCCATGCTCCTAAGGAGGGCGACATTAGCAATATGGAGGAATTGGTTGTCAAATTGCAGGATCCATGTGAGTAATTCACCAGGAAACCTGGAAAAGTCAGGGGATTTTGCATTGAACCCTGTAATTGTTCAGTATCAAAATTGCAAGTTGTATTTGTTAGTTATAATTCTGAGAAATGACTAGTCCCAATAACTACTTCCACCGTTTCCCAGAAATTCAGCATTTGTAGTGTTTTTTTTTAAATTTTGCCTGCAGCGCTCCTAAATTAATCTTACTTTGTACATTATGTGTAATTTAGTTTAAAAAAAAATTAAATGGCTGCCAGTGAGATATTAGAGTATTTACGCCTAACGTCCATTATTTCTGGTAATTCTTAAATCGAGTCTCATGTATGGCGTTGATTTCTGTCAACACACTGTATTAATATTTCTGAAATTTTCAAAATTGTCTAGAAATTCATTATTGTTGATCTAGTTATTATATAAGAATCGCTCATCGATTTCTTTTATAAATTATTATTTCCACAAAAAAATACCATTTACCTAAAATCCATTATTTTCGATAGTTTCTCCAAGAAATGTTCGTAAAATCCATCATTGGGATATGTTTGTTTGGTAATTCTTGACTAAAAATCTACCATTTGAGATGTAGTTTTTCAAAAAAAATCGTATATGGCGTTTCATTATTATTAGTACTAAATATTGTTTTCTATATTTTCTTGTGGCACATGTTAAATATATTTTTTGAACCTGGGAAAATTCGAATATAACCCTGGAAAATAGGGAAAACTCAGGGAATTTCAGAAATTAGTAGTCGCCATGATGTTACCTAAGCTATGGGAACCCTGTTCATTCTTGCTATCGCGTATTTTGTTGTTGTTGTTGTTGCAAAAGTGCGATACGTGCATTTGCATAGTTATCTTTTGTGTGACTATTTAACTATTCGTTTTGCAGTGTTTCTCGGTTACGCGTGCTTCGTGGTGGTGCTCGCGGGTTTGCTCATTTTGTACTACGGGCCCAGAATCGGCCATACCCACATCATCGTTTACATCCTCGCATGCTCGCTGATCGGCTCGCTCACGGTGATGAGCTGCAAGGGAATCGGCATCGCCATCAAAGAAACACTGGCCGGCGTGAACAACGAGTTCACCTCGTGGCTGCCCTGGTTCATCCTCGGCATCGTGATCACCTGCATCCTCATCCAGATGAATTACCTGAACAAGGCGTTGGACATCTTCAACACCTCGCTCGTGACCCCCATCTATTACGTGTTTTTCACCACCTGCGTGCTGGTGGCCTCTGCCCTGCTCTTCAAGGAGTGGGGTCATCTCAGTTGGAAGGACATCTTTGGAAATCTCTGCGGCTTCACGGTGATCATCTGTGGCATCTTCCTGCTGCACGCATTCAAGGATGTCGACATCTCGCTTGCGACTCTCAGGGTGAAGCTGCGGCGCAACAACGCCGCTCACGGCGAAACTGACAACGAAACGGCAACTGCCCTGCTCAATGTGGAACCCCAGCAAAATGGCTTCACGCCTTAAAAACTAATGGATTTTTCGGCGATTGGGTAAATATCATCGATGTTCAAATGAGGTGCTAGTGCGAGGCCTTGTTCCGTGAAATTAGGTCAGTGATGGGAAGGCAGACCCGAACGAAATGATCAAGCAGTTTGAAGGTGGCTAATGTCCGTTCAAATAGTGATGGTCGGTTGCTTCCGAAACATAGGTTTTGATTGGATGATAAAATGCAGTTTCAACCATATTGATAGGACACCATTAAGGATATTAAGACTGATATATTTCTTGTGCCGACCTTGTGCGCTTAATGTTACTGTCAGTATTGCGATGCTAATATTAAGTTATCCAAAAATAATGATAATCGTAAGTATAATGAGACTAGAACATAAATTCAGCAGTACTTCTCCCATAGTGGTGGCCCGCGCCACCACTAGTACACTGACATAGAGTAACACTGACATTTTTCTGTCATTATTCCGATTCCGATTACTGGCAGTAACAGCGTTCCCCCAGACCTTGAAAACCTGAAAATGTCAGGGAAATTAAACGAATCAATAATAGATTTTGCATCGCTAGTTATTGGTTAGCACAAAAATGAAGAAATAGCAAGCAATTCTACAAAAGAAAGTTAATTAACTAATCTAAATTTGCTGTTTCCTTGGAAAATTTGTGTTCAATCTCCTGTATTACTGTGTTCAGTCCCAGTTTTCCTATCAACATTGCTGTCTGTGAAATTGTTGCCGACACTGACAGTATTATTGACAGTGTAGGGTGCAAATTAAATTTATCCCCTGAGAAATAATGATGAAAATGTTCTTATCGTGAGCTATTATTGGTCCTGGAATAAATTTGGTGAAGATACACAAACTTAATAATTCTAATGTTGCAATTGTCGAATGGTGAAATTTCACTTAATCATCCAAATAACCAAATGTGAAATCTGGAAACTGTGCAACTCAGCAGTAATATGACAAGAAAGTGACGGAGAAAGATGTTGCTCTTCATACTGTAGGTCAAGCTTGTTTTATGCTTCAAGAAATTCAATTTTACAATGATGGTGGTTGTATCCACCTTAATGCAGCGATAATTGCCGATTAAATTGGGTTGATGGATTACACCCCCCTACCACAAGGCAATATCAGTTACTGATAGTAGGGTACTGAGTTGAATTGAATTGAATGCTCATATAAAATCCAGAAACCCCTTATTTATTTTCGTTTTGATAAGCTAGATGTGGTATTCAAAGAGTACCCCAGCTGAGTTGCATTTAGCTTAGGCCAAACTTTGCCTTTGTTTTATACCTTCCATTTAATTATTTAAACTTGCAATTTTTGGGAGCGTATGTTCCGAAACTTTTCCAAACATTTTGCTATTGAGGGAACTGTGCTCATGTATCACAGGGGGTCAAAGGTTAATTTTGGATTTGCCTCATGTTTTCCTTTAGCTGTAAGTATTTTTGCTATTAGTTTTACAAAGATGTGCTTTCATATTTTATTTTCTCACAAATAACAAGTCATCTTCTTCCGTATTTATAACCAGTGTGTTTATACGTATCTGGCAGGACAGTATTTCTGTTTTCATAAATCTATATAACATTCTGAAATCTGTGTATCACTAATTCGAGGTAGTGACTTTTATTATCACTGTTTTTTCTGGCATTCGTCTGAATGCCGCATTGACTTTTTATGACAAAGAGTACAGCGTATTCTCATTTCACTCTGGGTTGATCTTTAACTTGACCACAGGTAATTTTAACCAGAGGTTACCCTATACTTCCATAATATTGTGACTAAATGTCACATCCTCTCCTGTCTTCATGTCATGTCATAAGCACAGAGTCAATATTTATATTTTTTCTTCCATTTTTAACCGAATTTCTCGTACTCTAGAACCTGTCTAAACTAATATCCTTGTGACCGTTGATGAATATTTGTTAGAGGCCTTTTATTAGCCATAAACTTGGCGCATTTTTCCCGTTGCGTTTGATATTTTGCCGAGTTGTCCGCATTAGTTGTGGGACCAATAACCTCGTAGTAACCAGACCTTGACATTAGTTTTGACAAGATATATCTTTAGACAACATTTGTTTAGACAAGTTCTGCTGTACTTGGATTTATTTATCTGCTTCATGATGCGATGATAGTCTTCTTGTATATCGATAATTTGTCTTTGGGGACATCCTGTATGCGTCGATTTTAACAGATGTTCGTTTATCGTTGTTTTTGCCCGGTGCATGGTGGGAAATCTGCGCGCAATGCTGTAACTGAGCTCCGGGACTTTACCTGTTCGTAGTAAACCCTTTTCGTGAGGAAATGCGAATTCTTGTAAAATAAAACTAAACATGATTTTATTATGGCAAATGTCCTCCATTATTTGCATTTTAAAGAAATTTGCGGTAATATTAATGGTTGTTTTGTAATTCACGAAGTTCGCCAATTATTCTGTTTTGCGGACAGGGTGTTGCGGTCACTTTGCTAGTGGTGACGTCATTCGTAGAACGTCAGATTCGGTCTTGTGCGCGCGGAATCGTGCTGTGTCTCGCATGTGTGCTTCGTTTGTCGAGTTTGTTTTACGGTTTGAAACGCGGAAAAGTAATTAGTGAATCGCGATCGGGTGAATTTAGTCGCGTTTCCCCACGAAGCGCGAAGAAAATGAGCTGGTAAGTGTCATTTTTTTTCCTTGGAATTCGCTTTATTTGCAATTTTAGAATACGCCGCCATGGAATGGAACGCTTGCGTGAGACTGTTTAGAATTCACTGTTGCGTCATAACCTTGACTGACCTTTGACGTTTGAAATTATGGGTTTACTTCACTATTAAAAACGTACTGGGCCCTATTCCACAAAAGTATGGACTTGTACTTGTAGTGGTATGGAGTAATACTTGTACTACAAGTACAAGTTGTT
>JAQGAF010004156.1:0-15161 GCA_034687865.1 Kryphioiulus occultus
ATGAAAAACCGGACAAAGGCGGACAGGGGGGAGGGGGGGGGGTCAAAAAAGCACGAAAATTCCAGGACGTCCTTTATTAACAGTGCAGTAAAATTTTCAAGTTATCCTGGTCCTTGAAAAATGTTACGTAACGCGTGGAGAAATACCCACGGACCCCCTGTAACAGTCCGTAACAGTATGAAAATGTGTTTAAAATCGAGAGCTGTTGTTTAGTACGTGAACGTACGCTGTACATGTACAAACTCGTTATAAAACTTAACTGGTTGCACTTTTCGCTCGCAACCATGGCTCGCATTATCGAGGATCATTGCCCCGTTATCAACGGGGAGAAGAAAAAAAGGGGGAAATTCGCTAGCTCTCACTTTATAAGGAACAAGAGGTGCTGGAGCGTAACTGAAACAGGCGTGAAAATTCGGTTGAAATAATAGATGCATCATGCATGAGGGGGGGGGCCTTCATTAATTAATATTTGATAAAGACGCCGACGTGTAGGTGGAGATCGAGACAGCTGGATAGAGATCCATCCCAACATTTTCTCTCTTTAATCCTTTTTTTCTATTTTTTTTTCACTCGCCTATATACATGTACATGTATGCTCCATGCAGGGCTCGAAAGTCAGGGAAAATTGGCGTTTTTGCTAAAAGTCAGGGAAAGTTTATCTTTATGTCAGGGAAATTACATGGGTTTGTCAGGGAAGGTCAGGGAAATTAACTCGAGACTTTGGGTACGGACCACGATCTCCTATAAACTTTCATTGTTTATATTTAATAGCGTATTTAGCATAACCGGGGATTTTAACTCATTGGAAAGATTGCAGTATGTATGCCTCAGTTAGGATTTTTTTAACGATTGAGAGCTGACCCTGTACCACCTGTTCACGATCCATCTCTTTTCAGTTCATAGTTGTCGTTTTATGATTGGATTATTTATTAGTCGAAAAAATGTCCGAATTAACCAACCCTCGCATCTCGAAGATTTATAACTTATTTTTTCAGTCGTTTCTATTTTTCATTTTGTCGTTTTCGTCCTATTTGCAGGCTTATCTGGTGGATTTGCGTTCCGAACTGTGCGAAGTGAGAGCCAACAAGAGCGTCCTGGAGAAAGAGTTGCAAAAGCTGTTGCTTCAGTTGCACGCGGCGCAGTTGAAAGTTCACGCCAAGAGCAACAACGACGTGGATTCGGAAAAGATCAAGAAGAAATTGGTTAGTGAGTGAGGTCAAGAAGCAGGAGAAGTGATTCATGCTAAACGTACACGAACGAAACTTAAGACGTTTCGTCCCCACCATCGTGCGATCGGACTTAGAAAATGAACTGCTTTTACAATGACGTGGGTATTTCGCTTTAAATGTTCTTTTCACCTTTTCTCGTTCAAATAAGGAAATCGAAATGGAACAATATCGTAAGGACGCGATGCGAGAGGCGATGCTGGAGTCCGAAGTGGAGCTATTGAGGAACGAAAACGACAAGATGAGACAGGACATGGTCGTGCTGCAAGGGGAACTGTTCGGGGCAAAATTAGCAGCGAGGTATCTGGACAAGGAACTGGCTGGAAGGTAATAAGCGAGTGGAAGAAAAAGTTCAATATGCGCGAATAATTAATTTGTGAAACTTGATGCACGTAATTACATCTTGCCTGACTGCAACATTGAGATTAAGTAGATCTCCTCACCCGATGTCTAAACCTTTTCATTTTATCTTTCAGAATCCAGCAAATCCAACTGTTAGGTCGCGATATGAGAGGCGCCGAACACGACAAACTGTGGAATCAACTGGAAGCCGAGATTCATCTTCATCGGCACAAGACCGTAATCAGGGCATGCAGGAAGAGAAATAGCAACGGACATCAAATGTCCGCTCCTCCAGTTCATGTAAGCGTAGTAACCTTTCCTTCTTAAATGCAATTGACTACGGCGTATTTCTCCCTGTCTCTCTCTCTGTTCCTAGTTCAGCTACGACCAGTTTTCATCCTCATCCCTGAAAATCATGCCGGGGGGCAGACTGTTTAAATTCCCCGTAAATTTTATGTCATCTCATCCGTTTTATCTTTAAGGATGTGGAAAATCTGCGTAAACGACAAGGCATCGGGGAAATACGAAGAATCACGATCGAGAAGGAAGAAGGAGAAGGACTCGGAATATCAGTAACGGTCCGTGGTGTTAGAAATTATCAGCTACGAATTAATCGTTGTCAGTGCCCCGTTTTCAACTTTAACCCCTAAATTCCTTTTTGAACCGTGTTAGAATGGCGAAATTCGTCGTTTAGTCGTTTTTTTAATATTATTATTAGTTTATTCAATAGTGGCCAAAAGTTCAAAAATTGAACTTGTATGGCCTCAAACCTTTACAATAGAAGTTAGTTAACAACAAAAAAGAAAAAAAAATTAGCTACACAATTGCATAAAGAAGCACAAACATTTGAAAGTTAAAAAAATAAAAATAAGATCAATTCAATAAATTAAATATTTCATTACATATGTTATCATAAACGTGATGCTCAGTCAGCCAAATTTTAAACCCAAAAGGTGTTTTTTTTTTAAAGTTCCTTTTAGTCTACCTATTTTCGTTATTTCCGTTATTTCCAATTATTAATGTTCGTGACGATGTAATAGCGTTTCCCATCGGTGTTTAGGGTGGCCGAGAGCACGGAGTTCCAATCCTCATTTCTGAAATTCGCGACGGAATGCCCGCTGACCGCAGTGGTTGCGTTTACGTCGGCGACGCCATACTCTCTGTCAATGGAATCGACTTGAGAGACATGAAGCACAAGGACGCCGTGGATGTCATTATTCAGCAGGTGAGTAGCGCAATAGAGGTGGGCTCGGTCATTCCGGACGAGTGACTCGTGTTTAATGCACCTCTTTTATTAAACGCTTCCTATTCCGATAGCCGAATATCGTGAATCTCGAGGTGCTTTATGTTGCCCCAGACGATGACGATGATAGCGACTATGATGGATTAAAAGAACAAAACAGGTGGGCGCAGTTTAATATGAATTTCGGGTTTCATGTGAAATTTCGTACTGGCTGCAAAGTGGTTTCTATATTTCCTATATTTTTGAGGGGTTCCTATATAGTCTTATATTTTTAGAAAAATTCCTATATTTTACAGCAAACTGCTGTGGTAAAGAAAAATATAGCAGATACTGGCTAAAATTCATCATCTGAGATCATTCATCATTCTGGTTTTCTGTTACAAAAATTTCCTACGACATTCTGTTGATTATTAATATTTCTAAAAATGTCTTAAATATGCATTATGGTTAGTTTTTTTAACAAAACAACTAACCATATTTTGTATTTACACACATGCAATTTAAAAAAAAAAAGAAATCTGAAATCCACCATTTGAGGCTTAGTTTTGGCAAAAATTTCTATTTAAAAAAATTGCCTATGGCATTCTCTCGAATATCAATATTCCTAAAGAATGTCTTTAAAAATGCATTATGGCTAGTTTTTTCTTAAAAAAAATTTGGCCTACAGCGTTAATATTGACATTAGTTTTTATAGTTTTGTAAAAACAATTTGGGTACGGCATTCTCAATATGCCTATTGTAGATGGGTCGCAAAAGTCTGCCATTCTAAAATTAAGTTGGTTGTGGCAAAGTTTGAGAACCGCTGTTTATTAGTTCATGAAATTTTAATTTTTTTCTGAAGTATTTGATGAGCATTTAGAAAAAAAATGAGATATTTGCGTATGAGGAAATGTGAACAAAAGTCTCATATATTTGCATGTGAAAAAATGTTAAAAATTGCGTACCAACTGGCCACATGATTTTGAGCAATTACAATTAAAAAGTAGTAAATGCTCTAAACTGCCGTTGTTTTCTGATTTTTTTTTAGAAAAAAATTCGAATATTTTTCCTATATAATTCATCCTCCGTATAGCTTTACAGCCTGTTCGTAGCTGATTGTTTTTCCCCTTATTGCAGAGAGGAACCCCCTTACTCAGAAACGGCCGCAAAAGGAAACGTAACGCCCCCGAACCGGAATGCTGATGACGCTTCGAAGGCGAGTGAGACGTCGGAAAATACGGAAGGCAGCCTTTCGAATGCGATTGATTCGAGCAGTCCAGAGGAAGTTGCAAAAGGGAAAGAATCCGGAGAGACTGTCGCATCGGCTAACGAGGAAATTCAGGAGGAATCGAGGTAGGTTTCTTATTGGAAATCATCGCTGTCCTCTTTCGGTATTTACGTGCCCTATATTTCGCATTTCAAAGCCAGATGGGAATATATGTCACGTACATTCCAAACAATGCTTCTTCTTCTTGTTAAAGGGAAAACTGCGAATCGATGGGCGCATCTAAAATACTGCCATCATCGTCCTCATCCAGTCCAGGTTAACTAGTCCGTATCGATCACATGTTCTATTACCAGAATCTTTATCCTACTTTTCTGTTTGCGGTCAATTGCCGCTCGACGTTGTTACTCCGCATTTTTGAAAAGTGTACAAATCGCACACACCGCTGGAATTCCAGCAGAGAAGGAACGGACACTATGCCCAAATGTAATCGAAATTTGTAAAATAAAGAATGACGAATACGTCAGCTGTTGATGCACTCCAATAATGTCTTTTCGGACAAGAATTACAAACTTTTCTTTCCAAAGAGGAAACTACGAATCTACAGGCGAGTATTTAATCAATGAAAATGGGATAATTTCAGTTGGTCAGTTGGTATAATACAATTATCATCATATCATGGACCAAAGAGCCAAGTATTTATCATACTATACACATCTTTATTGGGAAAAAAATACTGTTTTAGCACCTTTTAGACATTTACAATATATTCGCCCGTACGAGCAATGAAGCTAACATTTACTGAACGAACATCATTATGTTAATTGGACCTTTTATAAGTGCAGTATTTGGGATCGATGAGTGAAGGTGGCACCATCGACGATCGACTGTTTCCCACATAAGCTTACATGTACTACTAGAGCGTGCTAATGACTTTTCCCACTCGTATTTCTGACAAACATCGGATGGCCTCTGGAATGGCTTCGAATGAAACTGTGTGATGAATGTTGGGCCTAAGAAACGCAACGGTTATTTTAGGGTATTATCTTCAAAAGAAATAATGTATCACATCCATGAAATAGTTTAGACCAAAACTGCATTTTACTTTTTTGTAAATTGAAAGATTTAATGTTCATTGTTAGGAACCTGCGCTAATTGTGAGTCTCAGATAAATCACAACTGAAACGTTTGAATTGTACGTACCGTATCGTTCCTTCAGCCACTTTCTCCATTATGTCCATTAAAATGTCTGTGGAAGATCAGAGTTAAGATAAATTCGATCTTGGAAATACGATTAAGGCAAACGTGCAAAAATGTAAGGATACGTTGGTAGGCACCCTGCTGGGCGGAAGAAAGGGTCCAAGCATGTTCAAAGAGGAAACCGAGGCTGGCACATTTCATGTAGAGAAGGCGAGAATTTGGCGGATCCAATTGCAAATTGGGAGACGACGTGATCCACCTTCCACCGACGGCCAGGGAATTGATGATGTCTTGCTTGCTGACCACGTGGTTGTTGTCGTTCTTAATATCCTCTTTTTTGAACATTGTTAGCGCTGGAAATACACAACGGTTGAGTATTGACGATCACGCTCTTAACAAAAATGGTCTCTTTCCGAGTCAATCATTCTAACGGCTCCAGCCTTTATCCAGCAGTAAGTCGGTAACCGTGAATACGTGAATTGATCTCAGATGACAATACAAGTAATTTAATATCATGTTGAAGGGGGGTGTAGTCCATCAACCCAAATTAAGATTCGGTGGGTATCACTGAGACATCATTGTCAAATGGAAGAGAATTCCAGCGTCGAATGGCATGCAAAAAGTAAGACCAATAGTAAGAATCCGTATGGGCGTGCAATTCCACGAGCGGATTGGCATGACAAGTTCTACCACCTCGGTGGTTTTGTTTAAAAATTCCCTCCACCAAATTAGCATTTAATAGTATTAAGATTGCGAATTAAACTTCCTTCACGATTACGGCACTTGATTTCAAATTAACAACTTAATCAGAAGCTGCACGGGCTCACCCACTATTTAATTTATGAAAACGCTGAGTTGACGATGACAGCACCGCTAGACACCTACCTCCATTATCTATGATAATGTCCACTCCAATGCCTCCGGTTTCTTCCAAACAGACTTTTTTCAGCGAAGATCCACCTTTGCTAGTGTCTATAACACACACTGAAATAAGAGAGAACATATACTCTTCAATCTCCGTTGGTGGTGTCGATTGGACTGAAAGCAGAATGATGACAGCAGCATTCACACTCACCCAACTCTGGTTCGATTCCCTCGAGGTAGAGTCTTTCGTCATCCGTGCTGGCCGTGCTCAATACTTTGGCACCCCAGTGAAGGGCGAATTGAACGACGAGGCTTCCGAAAGATGAAGCACCGTCCACGACCAATACAGTCTGCCCCGAGCACAGCCGGCCCAAATAGTGCAACGCAGTGTACGCCTTCAGGGCATCTCCGATGCAGCCGGCAGCGTTCACGAAACTTATCCTCGTCGGCTTTTTAACAACGTCGAATTCGTTGAGGACCACGAAATCGGCGCAGCCAGAAATGTTGTAATCCAAAGGGATGATGCCTATGATATGTGGAGGTACATAACGGTATAGTGACCGAATCGAAAACGAGGAACACATTCAGGTAGACTTACCAACTACAGCGTCTCCCTTCCGCAACGCTTCCACATCACAACCGACTTGCTGCACTATCCCAGCAATGTCCTGGCCCACCGGATATCGAGTACGAGATGCGTTTTTCAATAAATCTCGAAGCACCTACATGTATAATGTTTATCAGCAACAACAACAACAACAACAAAACCCAATGAGTCGCTGTCAGCCTTCTTTGGATATCGTGACTAGGGAATGAATTCATAGTTTATCCAAAAAGATGCAAATATTATTTCCATTTGGGTGCATTGAAATGCGCATGCCATATTGGACAGAATAAAGCCAATATTCCATTACCAACATTATTCTTAAATTGGTGGTTGTTGGCCGATACCAATATAATGGTGAAATTAGTGATTATTTGAAGAAATTTATTTCAATAAACATCTTTAATTGACTGCAAAGATGGATAAAACCATACTTTCACAAATAATTAAGTTCATTTTGTAAACTTTTATTAGCCTCCAGAATGACAATCTTACTGCAACATCTAGAAAATAAATCAAAGCACGGTGGCATACGTGTTATTTGCAATTAACAAATTCTAGAAGTTTTACCGAATAAAAATAAAAATTTGAAGGCGATTTTGTCTGAATAGTTTAAAAATTGAAAACCATTAGGCTAATATTTCTATTAATGTGAAATTGATACCAGCTATAGAATACCAGAATGTGAGTAGGGCCTATACCAAATTGTCAATGATGCCAATACCAATGTAATTAGTTATGTGGGTATTAGTATATTGGAATTTTCACTGGATATGGTAACCCAGTAGCACACTCTGAATTTTTTATATTGATTGCAAAATATAGGATCTGTCCCTCATTTTGGTCGCATCATCTTTGACCTTATAAGCAGAGATCTACATGTAAGGGGAGTGAATCGATCGAAGACAGAATGATGCTAATAGACTAAAAAAAAGACAACGATTTTCACCAACTTTGTCGTCAATTTCAGAAACGGCACACGCTTTTACTTGGATTAAAACGCTGTTTTTGCCCATCGCTGGAATTTGCCCCTAATAATTTAATAATAAATTTGTAAATATTGTAGGGAAATTAAAATAGATCGGCGCTCTCGTATAATTACTGACATTGTATTCCACGATGTATTTCGGCGGCGAGTTGTCATTGTATAACTCACGGACGACTGCTTTTACGCTGTGGTTGAAATTTGGCATCATTATTCAGGTCTTGGTTGTTTGTTTTTTATCTGAAAACAACAAACGGCGCACTTATCAAAAATAACATCACTGTCAACCACATAGAAGATCGGCTAATTAGTGACGTCACGTTAGGAAAATGCGATTAATTATCGATCATCGATTGTTAAATCGATATGAAATTCAAAATCTATTTGCCGAACTAAACATTTCGAATATGCAGTCGCCACGAAAGACAAATGATTATAAAAAAAGAGGAATATAATTATCCACGATTATTCGGGTGCAGTGAGTATAAATGTAAACTAGAACATATTTTCGTTATTACCGAACACCCATTCGAGGCACGTTAGTCGTCTGCTAAAACGAATCATGTCGTTCCTGTCTACCGTAAGTGATTTATTTTATATTATGGTTTGTTTGTTTTTAAAGTATTTTTCATCTCTTTCTGTTCATTGCTTTCGCGTTATTTAGGCCTGTTTCGTGCACAGGAAAGCTTCTGTCAAAAAAAATAGGAGCTCACGCTCAAGTGAGTAGTTTTCATAACCTTACTTTGAGATGTAGGCCTACAAGTACATGTACAGTGGCGCCATATAGTATTTGGACACCATGAAAATGGTGTCAATTCTTAATTTGGTTTTTGCCATACATATCTCTGACTGTCACTCCCAATACTATTGAACTTGTTCTGCTCAGTGAACAAAATATTTTCCTAGAATTACATAAGTTTATTGAGATACACTTGGGTCACTTCACTATGATGGTCTCCCTTTTTGAATGTTTGTTTCTTCACAGGTCTTCCGTGGGTATTGGCTTTGTTCACTATATTCTTTTCAGTACCTTTGCTAACGTGTTGTTGGGCCATATTTACCAATTCCTGGGAGGTTAGAAGGCATGCTTCTGGCGATGCATGACTACATGTAGCAAGCTGTAGCTGTCCAAATACTTTCTGACCACTCAATTTTTCGTTTTAGTGAATCGAGCAGTTTAAGGAAGTGATAAGCTTCATTTATTACATAGTTTCGTTTTTTTTTTAAATTTTATTTTTTTAGTTATTCACCATTTTCATGTTGTCCAAATACTTTACGGCGCCACTGTACATGTATGATATGGTACCAGAACATGTAGGTGTAGGCTATAGTACTGTACCATATCGTATATGATTGTCATTTTAATCTATTTGTATGCATTCATTAATAGGCCCGAAGAAAGCTATAAAACAGAAAAATGTTTTTGCGCACCAACGAGCTGAGCGGTTGGAAATGTTTGCCACATTATGGGAAGACGTGATTAGAGCCATTGAGGTAAATTCAGCCAATGATATGCGAGGGTTGTTGTTTATTTTCACAAAGAATTGTTTACTATGTGATCATATTTTCATGAGAAGTCGTCCTGATAAGTAATTTTGCGGTAAATTTGCTTCTTGTTTTTAGTCGGTGCAGATGAATGTATATTCAGAAATTCTGGAGGACTGTGTCCATTTCATCGAAATCGCTAACGAACAATTAGTTAAGAATGGAAATCGCGAAGGCGAAATTCCAACAGCCATTCTCATTACTGGTAATCGAAATGCATCGTATATTAAAACTCCTCATTGTGCATTTTCACCAATTTCTGTAATACTTTCAATTTTACCAGGAGTTAACATGCCAGATCATGACACAGTGTTCACTACGTTGCGAGAGTTAATAAGAAGTTCAATATCTCCATTCGTCGTATCTTTATCATCCACTAATGATGCTGATACGGTTAAAACTGCAATTCGGAAAGTTGTGGCTACTCTTGTCTCAGAAGTTTGTATAAGTGTTAAATTTGACATTGGTAGTAGATGTTCGTAATATTTCAAGTTTAAAATCTACTAGGATGATGAGGTGACTGATAAGAAAATGAAATATACTATGCCCCATCTGGTCTCTTGGCATCGTGATGTCTCTTCAAAGGCAATACGATCTCGTACTCTGTTTATTAATTTTTGTTATTTGAGACACATAATAAAAATCTCAGTTACTCGCCACTAATTTCAGAGCACCGCAACATCAACGCGTTCTCGGCACGTGAAATGTGGTTACAATTCACCATCATCAATTTCTCCATCAAAGCGCAGAAAGGGGTCGAAAGCTGCCCAGCCAATAGTTATCATCCTCGAGGACTTTGAAAGAATGTTACCAAATGTTGCGCACGATTTCATTTTGATTTGTAGGTAAATAACTCGTTTTTGTGGCTTTTCGTTTCCCAATACTTCGTTAGAAAGTGAGTGCAACATTGATTAATGCATTCAATTTTGGTTTGTAGCGAATATTCAGCAGAATTGCCGATCATTTTTGTTTTTGGCGTTTCGACTTCAACGATGGCCGTTAATAAAGTGTTGTGTCAATCGTCCTCTTCGAAATTGGCCATGGAAACTTTTCAACCAAAAAGATCAAGTGACATATTAAATAGCGTGGTTAATGAGGTGAGTCTACATATAGTTGAGCACGCTCAAGGGATATTTAGATGTTGGACAAAATTTTACGCTGATTTGGAAATGTGTGCCTACCGGTTATTGCCAGAAGGGTACAAAGTTTCGCGCATCTACGTGCACAACATGCAAACATTCTATATTTAACTTAATTTCCAGGAGGGGATATATGCTGTATCAATGGGTTGGGTTAGGTTAGGTCAGGGTTTAATTTTCAATGACCGTAATTGGTTGGATGCGTTTTGACGCATTACTTGAACCTCTCGAGGATTCTGTAATTTATGGACGCTTCCTTAGAAATGTTAAAAATATCTTGTCTTTTCAATTTAGGTCTTATTGTGCAACAGATTTCCATTCAAAATATCGAATCGGTTGTTTAAATTCTTTGAAGATGACTTCCTTTTTAATGATCTGTCTGTGAAAACCTTCGTAAACGGATTGAAGGTAAATTACTTAGGCTGGCGGTTAACAACCTAAACAATGTTGGTTTTGACGTACTACAGTAGATGTGATTTTATTTGAATGATTTCCTATAGTTATGCCTAATGGAATACTTCTATGAGAATCCGATGAGTGCTTTGTGTTGCGATTCACGCCAGTTAGAGCAGCAAATAAGTCACCTTGACGATAGTACGTTAGACGAATTGCGTAAATTGAGGTCATTTCGTGTTTACGTAGACGATTTGCCACTGAAGGAACAGAAGGCGCTTTTGTTGGACAATAACTACTTGAAAGTAAGCTTAATGAAATTGTGAGGACGTGTTTTTAGTTATGATACAGTTGTGCAATTTGTTGTTACATACAAAAATATATACTTCCTACTTTGGATGGTTGGGAAAAAACCCGAAAGCTTCATTTAGCTTATGTAATATACGGGTATGATGAAATCGTTACATGTATTTGCAACTGTGCCACACATAAAGAGTCCCACTTATGCTTTTTAAATTAATTGTAGTTTTCTTTGTTTCTTTTTTAATTAATTGTTGTATTCTTTATTTTTTTTAGAAAATTGTGAGATCCAAACTTAACGATTTACACAAATATCACGACTCTTTCTTTCCAGTTCTGCGTCTTCTTCATGCCTTGTGCAAAGACTTGCCAAAAAACTTGTTGGGAAAACAGGTATTAAAATTACTCGCCATAACTTCATAATTACAAATTTTTAAGAGAATACCGCTTATTTCTGTGTTTTTTTTATATTTCAGCTTCGAGAATTGTATAGCTTATGTCTGGAAATGGACATCAGCTCATCGAAAGAGTACTTAGAATGTGCTAAAATGTTAAGGTGAGTGCTTTGCGGTCGTCCGTCCTGAAGTGAAATTTTAAAATGTAAATTGAACATGTCATATAATGAGTTAGTGATGTGGATTTTCATTTCTTATTACTCTATCCTCATGTAGATAGAGCAAACGTGAATATAAACAAAATATATCGACTTCACCAATTTTTTTTTTCAAAATCTTTATTTCATGCAAAGAATGATGGCTAAAGATGAATTGTTGGATAAATTTCAACGGTTCATGAATTCGTCAATGACGTCTGGCTCGCATTGCTCGGAGTTTATGACTTCACTGAAAAATGATTTTAAAGAGCGCATCAGTGCGTTGGAAGATTTTAAAGGAAAAACAACAGAAGCGAGAGTTCTCCAGCAGGTTCGTTTATATGTTAATGATTTTATTTCGTTGTGCATAGCGAATGGATCATGCAAGAATTATACACTGAGAATGAGTTGTAATAATTAGATGTTTACGATTTTAATAGGGCAAAAAAGATATTTCGAAAACGAGAAAAGACCCAACTGCGTTTGAATTACTTCGAGAAGATGTGTTAACCATGATCGAGTCTTATGTGACGTAAGTGGCCTCAGCAGAAAATTGTAGCTAATGTAATTTTACAATTCTTTGTTCTTTGGACAATCTTTTGATAAACCTCAACATTCTAATTTTTCATGAAGAAAATACCTGACAAATTATCGAAATTTGGTCTTTCACGAAATTGTGTATGTTGACATCTTCAAAATAGCCAAACGTGAACTATCGGGAAATCACCGGGAATCTCTTCAAACTGCGCTCAAGGATCCCAGTCATTATTTAAAAGTACATTAACTTATAATGTTGTGAAATGGCACGATCGAAATTATACGCTGAACTGATTTTCTCTGTATATTCTGTTGCAGTCGAATTCTTCTGAATCATCCAGATTTCATGATGCTGACCACACAACGCCGGATATTTGCGTCACGTATAAGTTGCATACTGAATATAGTCGTTTAATTAATCTTTCCGACTGCTTACAGGTGTGTAATCACATAGTTTCTATTTATAGCAGAAAATTTTACGGAAATCGTTTTGTTTTTCATATTACACATATTTTATTATTGTTTCAACGTTCCTTTTAGTCGTTTAATGCTATAATTTGCTCTCCTGAGTGTTATTCCAAGGACATAAGTGCGAATTGTAGAAATCAAGAAGTTGTGTATCCTTTTAAGTAATGTAGGTTGTGTTATACGGTTTTCAATATCGTACTAGACACAGTCATGTACTGTAGTTGGTTGTTAACGAGAACAAATTCAACGAAATTTTGTTATTACTTCCGATTTTAAATTCCTTAACAATTAATCAGAGCAAGGTTTTTTCATTCAGTCGCTGAGTTACAATTTTTAGGATTTGTAAAGCCAGTGGCTCGTGGGAAAACCGATCATATTGTCAGAAATACGTGGTAAGAAAAATGTTCAACCCAATTAAGTTTTATAAAAACCAACCTGTGTCTTATATATTGTGTACTTCTTAGCAAAAAATTTCCAAAAGTAAAACTTCCTCAAATGTCTTAGATTGAAAACATTACTTTTCTTAAACTCTGGTGTCGTTCTCAGAAATTTCTACAGATTGAAAATATAAACTGTTGAATTATTAGACATTTATCAACTTCCTTCGCGAGCAGTTAATACTCCAGCAGTGGCCGAGTATCTTTGGCAGAGTATCCTTAGTCGAAATTTAAGCATCTATTGGAGTAAACTAAATTTATGATACATTTAGACAAAAATTCACGTACTATAGTAGCATGGCCTCCTAGAAATAGGCCGGGGTCATGATAGTAGAGTTGAACTAAGTTTTATGTACATGTAAGTGACATAGGCAAAACTATAGTAAAATTAAGCTGAGAAGAGCTAGTGTATTGAGGTTTCATCCATCGATCAGTATCATAATTTGAGTTTCCCGCGTATTGCTTGTTTTTTGGACATTAAATAAATGCCCTAATATTAGGTTTATAGGCTGCATACACGTTTCCTATCCTAGGAATCATTAACTAGGAGTTTATTATGCGCGAGTTAAAATTTGTGTTTTGATTTATTTTTACGAAGAACATCTATTAGCTCATAAAATCATTTGCTGGTATTTAATGGAGTACCCTTCGTCATTGAAGAAGCTATTAGAAGAAGCGCCGCACTTAAACGACCAGAATGCAACGCGAATCAATCTGACAAAGAAGTAGGAAAGAAGGGCCGCATGGACAAAGGTGTTGGAGGAAAACGCGCAACAGTACATTTAGAGGTTTGAAAAATCTCGGTTTTTAGCTTCAGTAGTGTTAGGGAATTATCGGAATTTGGATGACAGAGAGTGCAGTTTATAGGTAAGCGCTCTTGATTAATGCATTTGTCCGATATTGTGTATTCACGAACAGCTAAGATTTCAAGAACGTTCATTTTCCGTTGAGCGTGTTGCGCCATGTTTCGGGCATTGCATTTTTATATTTCGTTTGTTCATCCAAGTTTTAACTTGTATTGATTTGCGTCCTTCGTAAACTTATAATGCCATTTAGCTGGCATGGCCATTTCAGGTCGCTTCTCACGTAAAATGTAGCCGTTTTAACGTTGTCGTTTTTGTCGATGCCGATTTCGTCAGTTGTGCTTTAGAACGTGTTCTCCAGACAGATTGGCACAGTCACATAAGGACATGTACACTTATAGGTACGGACCTAAAGTCGCTGTGATTTTACTAATCTATGGAATTGTAGGGCTTGATATTTTTTCAAATGCTCAGGGTTGCCATTGACCTGCAAAATCAAGGAAACAAAAATAAGGCGGGCAAAGTCAGACATTTTGGAATGAAGTCAGGGAAAATGTGAAGGCAGCGTGAAAAAACAGCCCATTTTTATACAGTAATCAAATGTGTAGCTTACCAACCAGTCCTAGATGCTATGATACAGCAGTTATTGAGGAGTGGACAGACTTTATGGTGTGTTATAACTATTTGGTTTTATTTTAATCTTTTGTTTTTGTTGTAAATTTCATTAGCTATGGTATCATTATGTATTAATCTGAGTGAAAAAAAGTTCCATTTTAGGTCATGCAAAGTCAGTAAATGATGTTGATTTCTTCAGGCAAAGTCAGGCAAAATTTCGAATTATTTTGATAAAAGGCAGGTAGTCAGGCTAGACAGTTTTGAGAAAATGGTGGCAATCCTGATTATTATGCTTTATTGGAAATTAGCATAGTTTGGTTAATAGACATCATTCTTTATTAACTGGTTATATACTACATTCAGTGTCCACACAGGAAAAACGAGAGAGTTAAAACACTCCAGGGGGTCCTTAAAATAGTACTACTCAGGGTGTATTTCGCGCCTTCCTGTCAGTGACGTCATGACGTCCATGGCATCTTCAAAGGGTTCATTCACTCCCCTTTGGGTGTGTGCCAATGCCCCACATAAAGTAGGGCAGGCAGATGGCGCCACATGCCAACACCCCTTGATGCTTGCCTGCCTCACTAAGGCCCGCTGCACACGAGCGTCATTTCACCGCATCAACGCAGCGTTTTTTTCACGCACGGCATGCTTTATAATGCCT
>JAQGAF010004157.1:0-15160 GCA_034687865.1 Kryphioiulus occultus
GATTAAATTGGGTTGATGGAGTACACCCCCCTACCACACGGTATTCAGTTACTGATAGTAGGATACTGAGTTGAATTGAATTGAAAATACAGTAGCCAAGGCATCCTAGGATGACAAAATATTGGGTCTAATGTACCAGTTATTCAAATTTAAAATAGCTGACAGCAAAGCAAACCTTGATAAAGTTAGTCAACACTGTAACATTCTGTTATATAATACTTTTGACATTCACAATACCATCTTCCCAATGCGTATTTGGCATACATGTAGGGAAAAGTAGTATTATTGTGAAAAACCATCACAGAGTACAATCATGCTCTACGTTAGCAATTGGATTTTTCAATTTCAACCTTCTGTTGAAATCGAGAGAAAAACAAGATGCGACCATCCGATCCTAGGCAATGTGCCATACATGTATAAGGAAACCATATTTTGGGAATACGGCAATTGAAGTTGTTACATAGCCTACGTATTATATCCGCATTATGTCGTGTTATTTGCTTACGAAGTTACACTCGAAAAATGTAAGCAAAAATATCCACGGAAGTTGCAAAACTTCGAAAATTATATTAATTAATTGATGGAAATATGGGAAAACTAATTTAAAGTCGTCAAAATAGAGCTTTCCACTGTGAAGAAGATGTGCATAAATATCAGCAATCTTTAAGGGGAACCACGTAAAAATTTGTAGATTTCATGAATAGAAATATTCATTTGTTAAATCGTAGTTAACGTTTGTAAAATTAATGTTAGGAAAATGCACATAAAATCCATTATTTTTGGAAGCTCTCTTCAAAGTTTTACTTACTGTGATTTCTTTAATAAGGTTCCAGGCATAAACGTCCTTAACGTAATCCAATTAAACGTGCCTTATCGTTCACCTGCAAAAGAGTACGCTTCGGTTTACCAAAATAATTACCTTGTAATTGCAATCACACGACTTGGACATGATGTCACTGCTTAAAGTGATGCTATTCTTGCTGCCTTACCGTTAATTGCATCTTGGATGATTCTTTTGTATCAATCTCTTATTCTGACGCTCAATTATTCCTTTTAGGCTTTAAAGCGGGGATATCTAAGGATTCTGAACATATTAGATGGATATCAGCTAAAGAATAATAATATGGGAATGGAAAGAAGAAGCTCATCGTATATTGTAGTCATAGTGTGAAAGTAATCACTTCATTCCAGATCATACAGCAAATTTATCTGAAAATGGTTGTGTCAATCCAGTATTTTAAAAAAAATATTAACTTTTAATCAGTGAAAAATCTACAGGGAAATATCATGTTATGATGGAAACAGGAAGTCAATCTCCAATAATATGTGACATCCTATCATTTTTTTTAAAATCCCCAACTCGGTGGAGTAGTAGTTGAGCTGAAGCGATGAAAGCGCACATCAAAACAATAGCAAAGTCATAGACAGCTAAAATGACACTTTAATAAAAATCAAGTTTCTTTCTGTAGAAATTTCGCCTTGAAATCACGTACCCAATAAACTGCCATGGTACGTTAACAAGTTAACACGCCCTTCCAGAAGTCACTAGCACGAGTGAAATCCCAGTCAGACTTAAGATTGTCACTAGGTTTACTGACAATGTCGGCATAAAAATACTACATATACTCGGGTTCACTACGTGTACAAATCGCTCCAATTAATTGGATCCTTGCCACGTTTTCGTAAAAATTCGTTAGTCTTTGAAAAGTGTTGACAGCCGCTGAATCCACGATGAAAGGAAAGTGGAGATGGATGGGCACAGCACAACACGTGGTGGCGAGACTTGGAAAGGGAATTACATCAGCAAATTAACAGTGGACAGATTGAAACATTATTTCAGAATTACATGTATCTTCGAATTAAATTATATATAATGCAGGGCTGGGAGTGGGTATAAGCAAAATTGTATCCAAAATGTAACCTAAATATTCACTTTGGCATCCGAATGCATCCACTCTTCACGAATTCTTACTCATGTGTAACTACATTATCGAGCAGCTTCAGAGATGGAGTAAGAAATCTGTAGGCCTATGCCACTATAATTTTCTAAATTTTAATCTTAAGTGTTCTTATACTTGGTGGTGCAAGATGATTGTGCTATATTATTCTGGCGAAATGTTGTTTGAATTAACCTATAGGAACATATAGCCTTGACAGCCTGTACAAAAAAATCACTTGTATCAACTTTGTCCCGAAATAGCTATTTTGCATCCATTTGAATCCAACATCTCAAAATGTATCAAAAAACATCAATTGTATCCACTCTCCCAGCCCTGCATATGTAAAACAGATGTTGTAAAACCTCATTATATAAACTTGCCTTTGGTCTATAGACATGCCTTGGTATATAGACATCTCTTTGGTCAATGTGTCTTACGAGCGCATTTCCAAAAAACGAAACTTATTCCAAAACTTTAGCAAGTAAGTAAAACTCGGAGGTATAAATAAATATAAGTTTGTAACCTTTTCTATTACAGTTAATCGCGTCAATGTAAATTGCCTTGGGACTTCAATATAGTAGATAAACATTTAATCTAACAAACTGTTTGCATGGAGTCCTTACTTTGCATCCTTAATCATATGCAATCCGTTTCCGTTGTGTACTGCAAATCATTCAGCAAATAGTTCTTTCCAAACTATGAACACATTACATTTACATGTAACTTATCATGAAATTAGTTTTTTTTTAAATTTTAACTGTTTCTGGGAGTACAAGAGAGTAGATAAACATTTGATTTCCACAAACTGTTTTTATGGATACCTTACTTTGCACCCTTATTTATATGCAACCAGTGCGTACTACAAATCATTCAACAAATAGTTATTTCCCAGCTATGTACACAACATTACATTTACTTTGAACTTGTATTGTTGACATCATCTTACCATCTTTATTGGATATGGTAATTAGTTTTTTTTTAAATTTAACTGTTTCGTCGTTTCATTGGGCACAGGCCTAGGAATAAGATAACGTCGTGTCGTTACGTATTTAACTTCCAGTTTTTTTTTATCAGAATTATCTGAATAGTCAATCGGCTATCTGGTGATTTCAAAATGCTAAACAGATTATATGTATTGATGTCGGCTTTAATAATTCATTAGATAAAACTCCATGGGGTTTTTGTTCGCCAAAATGTGTGGCGACCAAAATTACCTTTTTCGAATCCATGATAAATCCCAATGACGTGAACAGCCAAAAGATTCAGCGAAGCGCACCAATAAAATTATTTTAATACATTATCAAATTAAAATTGATATCCAGAAATCCCTCGGAAAATTGTGTGGAAAACTCATCACTCAGAAAATATTAATGAAATATCTGAATGACGCCACTCTTTGATAAGTTTTATTTTGTCTAAAACTTCCAAAGCCTTCTTGAAACATCTATATTGACCTTGAATGTTTCTTGGAGATTTCCACCATAGGCCACATGCAGGTCGGCGAAAGGAAAAGTTATGAAGTGAGCAACGAAAACCGTTGGGATTCAAACCTATTGACAGAACCATGGTGCAGAAAGAGCATTTCTTTTCAAAAGCAAAATTACGTTTTATGTCATAAAAGCATCTCAGCGACCTGCACGAACGTCTGGCAGTTCATAGTGATCTGATGGCTGCGTTGCAATTATCGTACCTATTAATATTTAAATCATGCTTGTGCTTTTCATCAAATTAGTTCGCGTTGATTGAGTGTACAATGTAGGCTACAGTACAATGTCGGTTTTGGGTTGAAAGGGTAAATTAAACGTCTCCCTCGGCAACCAAAGCTATTAGACTCGCAAATAGCAAAGGTACGTGCCTGAACATGTTTGTTAAAATTTGAACAATTGCCTTAGAAAACTAAAGATTTGTTTCTTACCTTTGAGATAGTTGACGCTTTCTTCTGCGCATATGATCCCCAAAGTAGAAAAACAACTCCTTCCAAGTTTGAGTTTATCCAAGCAATCACCGCGTCAGTAAATATTTCCCAGCCTTGATCTTTGTGCGAGTTTGCATTGTGTGCACGCACTGTTAGGCACGAATTGAGCATGAGCACCCCTACAGAAATTGATGTCTGAATAAGTCGGAATTCATGATAAATTGCAGCATTTGAGACATGGACGTAATATGGTGGTATATTGTACAACTCAGATCAACTCATTTTTTTTTGGTCAACTGAAATGTGCTGCAGCAACCGATATGTGGTTAATTGTCTAAACAGCACACTCTCATCAACGGCTTTTGTGAACTGGAAGGATTAAACCAGGATGACAGCTTGAGAAATTATTTCTTTCGAAAAATCAATCTGATGAAGAACTCGCTGCAGACAGCAAGACTATGGCAGCCATTGATGTTTTTACTAATTTTACACTAAGGATTTCTGGTCGCCACATAGTACATGTATTTATGGGATCCGGACGTCTTCCTCTCCCCCTCCCCACACACATTTCGCCCCCGACAAAAAAAAAGTTTGGGCATTTTTTGCTCCTTTTGCTCAGTTTCTCGATACAATTTGAACCAGAAATGTTAGGTTAGGTCAGGTCAGGCTATGTCCAGTTAGGCCAGGTCAGGGTGAGTCAGTTTAGGTTAGGTCAGGTAGGTACATTTGGATTTATTTAGGTTTTTCAGTCATTTCCCTGCAATTTTATATATTTTTTTAAAAACTAAGAACAATGACGGATTTTATCTCATATTTGTATAATAGATGATTACTAATCAATTGACCGATCAAATTATCTCAATCTCAATTGCATTGTTACGAATTCCCCGACAGTTTAACGAATTCGCTGACATTTTCACGAATTTTTAAGAATTTCCTGACAGTTATTCATTTGTCTGACATTTTCACGAATTTTTAAGAATTTTCAGGCAGTTATTCATTTGTCTGACATTCCCTGACTTTCCGAAAAGTGGGAAAACCATGTACAGTAGCATTCATATTTACTGGGCCAAAACTTCTGGAGGTGGAGGACCAAAAAATGCCAAGAAAAAAATTTCGGGGACGAAACAATCTGGGGGCGCAAGGTACCCGGGGGAAAAATGTGGAGAGCGAATTGTGGTGGGGCGAACTTCCGAAAGCCGCTGGAAAGTGTTGAAAATAACACAAATACCGCAGGTAAATGAACTGGCCGTGTGATTGGACGTCTGGAAAACCTGAAAAGGTCAGGGGCATTGATTTGGTCTAGAAAAATCATTGAAATTGAATTGACTGGAAAAGTCAGGGAAATTGATTCGGTTCTGAAAAGTCGTGGAAATCGAGTCGGTCCGGAAAAGTAGGGGAAATTAATTCGGTCTGGAAAAGTCCGGGCGATTTGAAAAATAATATCATGAATATTGGACATAACGTATGTAAACCTAGGCATATTATTTTAAAGTGTAAATGAATCATGTGAATATACAACTTTAATGTAAGTTGAAGCAAGGTTCATATACAAGTACATGTACATGTATATTAGATCACCAGAACAGATTGATCTCCTAAGGTTTTGGGATTCTTAGTGGGGTGCAAAGAATTTAGACATCTTTGAAAATGTTGGGTAACACAAAATTTTAAAATGGGTGACATTTTATGCACATTCTGAAAAAATGAACTTTGGTATGGATTCTCTTTCGTGCACTTTTTTTTCACTGCTGTGACAACAGTCATGTACTGTATGTATTTCTTGAACATACATGTACATGAGCTGTATAGTGCATAGGCCTATACAATGCAGGAAAATAATAATGACATTCTTACCTTGCTTTGCCCACCCAGTGAGGTTTCCATGTGGAGGAATTTCGAAACTGGGAATGTCTCGCTTCAATTCTTTGTACATGTTGATCAGGCTAAATTTCAAAGAAATCAAAAATGGGGTTTTTATGGGATTTGCAAAGGAAAGTTTTTAATATAAACTGAATTTATTACTGTGTTTTTGTCTCTATTATTAATCTTGCTGCTTTTTTAGAAAATGATTACCTTTTTTTTAAATTACAAAGATATGAGAAGAAAAAAATGGGGATTCTAGTTCTAGTAGCCTACTGACTCTAGTTGCAATCAAAATCAATGAGGTGATTTCATTAATTTCGCCTAAAAATAAAAGCTAATTCAAGTGTGTTCACCTACCTAGGAGGAGGACGAATTCCTTTTTGAACACTGAAGCAGAGACCATGTGCTTGATTTGGGCCGTGGTATGGATCTTGACCCAAAATTACAACTTTAACCTTTTTTTGGTGATATAAAATTGGTAAAACAGATGCACTGGTATAAGTGATATTTAAATTCCCTCATATTAAATCACAGTGACCACCTCGCACACCTGTTGAATATCTGTCATTTGGCTCCATGAATAAACGTCATCTTCTGCTGGGTAAATAGTGTGACTTTTACGCTCATCTGCTAAGAACTTACTTAGCTGAAATAAGAAAAAGGGATACAAAATCCGGTTTCAGTTTACAAAATACCTATTTACTCAAAATACGAAGACGTCCTAATTTATTTAATTTAGAGAAGACTTCAACTTTTGCACTGTTTAAAATTATGATCTTTGTGATGGCAATAATCTTGAACGTTTCATTTTTTATTATCTGTATATTTCCCAAATGTTGGTGTAGATAAAACATGTATATGTTCCAGATTTTTATTCCAATTTATCTATTGCTTATCTTTATGATAAAAGCTGTAATTCATAGTCCCCGATACGACATCCAATAATCACGCAGGTTTTGTAACATACGCATCAGCTATCATGACACTATCTTTCGTTTAACATAGAAATGTAGACTATACGATAAGCAGAATATAAAGTGTTAAAATACCTTAATGAAGTAAGGTTTTGAAAACTCCATCTCCAAAGCTTTGAACCAGGACAACCCAATGTTGGTGTGCAGGGCAGGCGCTGCATTGGAGGCCCTTTTTATTAGTGCAGTCAAACGATTAGCTTCAATCCGCTCCAATTGGACAGGGGATAGGGTAGGGGATGGTGCTGGGTCGAGTTTCATTTTCTTCGCTGGTGGAGTCTTTGCAAATAAAAACTCAAATTAAAAGACTGGTAACCTACTGCCCATAGGTAATTGGGACAATGTCCAGCAAATGGATTTTTTAAAATGTTAAAATTGCATGTTCTAGTATTATGTCGTCATCTTAATTATAATGGTGTGGTCAGCCAAATGTTGATGAATGATGACGGAATTGTGTGTATGGGGTTTGGCCAAATGCTTGAACTCATAGGTGAACCGTTTTCTAAAACCCGTCATTTGTTCATAAGTTTTTATACAAATATTCGCTTATGCGTTGTATATATCATTCGTTTCATAATCACTTTTATAAGCTAAAATTCGTCATTTCTGATCCGAAGAGTAAGGAAATTTCTTCGTCCATGTATATATTATCACATGGGGGGAAGGACTGCAGGGATCAGAAAATCACGTGCATTATGTCATCAAGAAAAGTGATGACATAATGTTTAAACATCTCCTAAACTAGAAAACATCCGACGGGTAGCCTACTGTGTACTTCTGGGATTTTGCCGGATTTCAGCCTTCAATAATGATTGTATCGACACTTGAAAGAATTCATTGGAACTTAATTCCTGAGTTCAATGGCAAAATTCTGTGAACGAAGCTGGACTCGTCCACAGGCATCTTTTTATGCGAATGCGAATCCGAATCCGTATGCAGTGCGCGCGTAGCTTTTGGGACCTCACTGTCTTAAAGACCTTAATTCAGTTGGACTTCAATGATACTTCAAGGACTTCCTGACTTCAATTGTGGGAAGTTGATCTAGGAAGTTCCACATGCTGTTTCTTTTACAGGCTGCGAAGTCAGGAAGTCCCACTAAACTTGCAAGGCGGACTTGCAAACTTTACTGATTGTAGGGTACTGAGTTGAATTGAATTGAATTGAAGCCATGAAAGTTCCCATTTAGTCCCACTGTAGTCATTAAAGTTTGTGAAGTCTCACTGTGGGGCTACCACACTTCAATGACATCAGTGGGACTTTAACAATATTGAACTCCTGACTTCACCAGTTGCCACCCCTCGAAATCTTCACAGATCAACGAACATTCATACTGTGGGCAATTAGGCCTACCTTGCAAGATTCGTCATCCTGGACAGAATCCTGAACGCTGTTCCGAGAACTGAAATTGTCTCCACTTGACTTGGACATCCCCTTATTTGGGGGAAAAAACTGAGATATCTTGGCTTGCCCTACCATCCCGTAAATCAACTTATTTCTAGCAAAACTTTGGGAGCAAATACAACAGCTGATAAAACGCAAACTAGCGTACGTCATGCTTTTCCCGCGCTTTCTGAGTTCTGACACCTGCCTTCTCATTCCACGAAAAAAATCGGGACTTATCTCCTACACTTAAAATAAATCTAATAAATAATTTCTCGTGTTTAGCGAACTTTGGCGACCATAATTTTCGTGCTAACCCATGAATATTCGTTCACTAAATATATTTAACTTGTTTTGTAACACCCAACTATCCCTATCTGGTCACATTGCATTTCCTGCCAGGGTGATCGAAACTGGGCAAGGTGCTCGCAAATTCGCGAAATTTGTCTTCCCGAAAATTACGTATTTGGTATTTTGTCAATTAACTATTAAAAAAACGTGAAATTATGGCAGAAGCAAGTGCGTGTCCTTCCAGTTCATCTGTGATTGTGAGCGATCCGCCGACAGCGGTAAGTATTCAACAGTCTGCCCACTTTGTTAATTTCCTGTCTGTCGTAATCTTTTGCAATTATTTCCATTTTGGCTAATTTAAAGGAGCCGGTGACAACTCTCAGACTGAAACTGAGGAAGCCGAAATTAAAGAAGAAAGTGGTTTGGACGAGTGACACAGTGGACAACGAACACATGAACAAGAAAAAATCAAAATGTAGGCAATGTACAGTAGATCGATCGAGCTAATGTTTCAGCTACCTAGATAGGTAGATTACTGGTTTACTTTGGCTAACTATTCAATAATTAACCTTTTCCTTCAGGTTGCTGCATTTATGAGAAACCTCATCAGTTTGGCGAAAGTTCTTCCGACACAGACGACGAATGCGAGCATTGCCACGGTCATGTCGAGATCAAGAAGAAGAGCAACCCAGATCATGACGAAGCTTCCACACCCCCATCAGGGCCAAGTAATTCCTAGGTGTCTGGAATAATACGTGTGATTCTTTGCTGGAGCACTTGATCATCCCCACGACTTTTGAACTTTTCTCTGTAGCAAACTGTAGGACCTGCGAAAAGTAATCTGTCGACGATGACAGATGTTATCAAGGGGGTGCCAAATGAAAATACTTGTTTGTATATAAGGAAGGATCAGTATTTTAAAATATTATTATACTGCTGTGCAGCATCTGCACAGAATTGTTGATGTAATCTAAGGCCTGCAGGCATTAAGATATACGTTGCCAGTTCATCCCGGGGCCTGCTTGGGATTAACTGGTCAAATTTTATCAGTTTGACTGCATAATTGTGTCCCTGTCTTGCATAAATGTCCGAATAAATAATTCCAAACATAACCATCCTGGAACTACTGTCAACATTTTTGTTATACAATACGGGGATTAGTTTTCTGTTTCAGAATACCACTTGCAGGTACTCTATTCTCTGGAGTGGCAATTTTCAAGTTTGAAGGGAAGTATCTAGCCCAAGATCTTCCAAAAATCAAGCACATAGCAGCCAGGAGGTGATCCTGCATATTTGATTCTCTGTCATTTTGGATTCCAACATATGGACATTGAACAGCTTTTATTTTTAAATTAGGCAGTTCCTGACTTTTAAACCTTATCATGTACAGTTAATTATCACAGGTGTGAGTCATACTAACTTTTCTCTGTTTGGTTCTTCAATTTCCTGAGCGAGTGTTTTGAGCGCCAGACTTTTAGACGAAAGTCATCACTCGCCGTCACCAGCATTTCTTTATTTTGAGGATTAAATGCCACAGAATTGACGACGTCATCATGGGGCAGCTTGGTGAGACAGATGTGATAATGTCGGTCCCAAACATAGCCATGCTTGTCTTCTGCACCACTGAAATTACAGAGATTAAGTGGAAACAATCACAAAGCACTGATTGTAGCAATGCAATACAAAATTATGCAGGGTGAAACGATGTGTTATTTGGTATCTCCTGTTTTCTGAAACACACAATGGATAATTTACCTTGCCACATAATCCTGGCAAACATCTAAAAAGATGAAGAAGCACTCGTCATTGGGAGTGTAAGCTTTGTGGGCCCGCAACAAAACTCCCACCTCCTTTAAGGTGCACATGTCAATAACATGAATGTCAATTTCCTGGGCAATTGGTGGTGGAAACATGGGATTGTCTATGTGGTAATATTTGGGCCATGGCCGATTGTTTACGTACAAAAACCTAGAAATAAGAACGTATGGTAAGCAATTCCTCCAAAGACATGTGATGTTTTCAAAGTAGCATTGCTATGTTTGTGATTTCACAGCACAATGGCTTTAAACACATTTCTTGCTTTTTAGCCTAGGTCAACCAAATAATACCTGTGATCTGGTGAGAGTGCCATTCCAATTATATGTCCATGCAAGTCGATCCGATGATCCATGCTATCAAATTTCATTTGGGATTCTTCTCCGTCAACTTCTGGCAAGCCATCATTTTCCCTTTCGACAAGCTTTATTTTCTCCTCTTCCAATCTTTCCTTTAAAGTTTTGTCAATTCTATCATTGAATTGGAACGGCGGGATTTTCTTAAATCCTTTCATGTACATATATTGAAAGAAAATATAACACTCAACAGTAAGCCCAATGCGCATTAACTAAAATGTTTTCCCTGATATCCGTAATCAAAAGGGGGTGCGAAATACACCTGAATGAAACTTACCAACTTGATGAGGCGTGTATGTTACTGATCCAGTTGTGAAAATGAGATATTTTTCCCTTTCATCCAGAACCTCATTTTCATCATCGCTAATGAACTCAATAGGAGGAGGGTTGAAACACTCATCTAAAGAGTCCACGCTAGCCGAATCGCCATTCTGCTGTCCGCAATTTTCACAATTTTCGCTCTGACTATCTTCATTCGAAGTTTCCCGCGAATAGTCGCCCACCTTGCTATCATTTTGGCAGTTGGCTATCATTATGGTACGAATGGAGCTGGCATTTTCGTTGTAAAATCGATACAGCTTCTTTATAACTGGCTTTGATACGTCATCCACCTCCTGAGAGGCTCGATTTAACCACACGATAGAACTTGAAACTAAATGCTCAGTCCAGTTAACACAGAGGTCCCCAGAGAGCAGATAATTGTGGCAGTACCATGTACCGAATATATCATAAGGTTTGTTCGTAACTCTGCATTGCAATGTGAAGTTATCTGCAACCAGTACAATAAAATGGCTGTGAACAATTTTAGAGAAAAGTTAAGAGCCATTTTGATCTTAACGACACATTTGGTAGGCTCATATATTTGCACTACAATTTGGTGATGAGGTCACTGCACTTGGTAGATTTTAGAAAAATAATCAATAAACTGATTTTGAAATATCTTACCATCCAGGAGGCTGAATACCGCTATTTCGCCAGTGGATGACCGATTGTGCGGAAGAACCCCAGACACCAACAACAGCGTATCGGATTCATTATACTGAGAAAACTGTGTGTACTTCCATTTGAAGTCCCTCATGTTACAGCTGAATCGAATAGCAACTGGATAATTTGAGTTCCAAACCTGAAAGGATAGTACAGTTATCTTTTGTACGATTTGTTACTAGATTTGTACTTTTGAGCATTTTATTAGCAGTTGAATATCAGAAAACAAGATTTTAATCTTGTATAAGGCTTGCTAACCATGCTAACCACTGGTCATGCAATAGGAAATTTAGCAGCTTTTGTTGGTTCTACCTTTTTTTATAGCTAGGCTACACAGATTCCCAATTATTGAGGAAAGACAGGAAAGAAGTTTCCCAGGTAACCAAAAACCTCATAATCCCAGAAAATAACAGAAAAACTCAAGTAAAGATTTTCCAAAGCTCTTCATTCATTCATATTAACAGATGAACTTTCTTTACCTTTCTGTCATATTTTCAATCTTATCTCTTCCGTCTGCTATATACTACATGTATATGCAAAAAGTATTAGATGAAAGAGACAAGGGGTAAATGTTATGTCACACGAGGCGAAGTTATATAAAGAATGGAGTGTGGGGCCTGTTTACATTGAAGACAGTTCCACATTCATTATGAACCAACAGTTAATCTGCATATGAACCAACAGTTAATCTGCATATTTTTTCATGCTGAAAGTCAACATGCAATCATGCAGGAATTGACCCAAACTCATTATCAGTCAGGCAAAATCATATCAGATTTACCTTCACAAAGCCATCCTTCGAACAGGAGGCGAAAGTTTCACCATAACGTGAGAAGCTGACATGAAGCACTTGGTCAGTGTGGCTCTCCAGGACCTCAGCCTTCTCGGTGGGCACGCAGTACTTCAGCCTGCGAAATTCCCTTCTCCATGAAGCTTTGCCTTTTGGCAGGGCTGTGCTGCTGGGGAGTCTGTACTCCAGAAGCAGCAATGTCTTCCACAAAAATTCGTCGTAAGAAACCCTCTGCCAGCTTCTGCACGTTATTCCTGCTTTCACCAAATCGACGTATTTCAGGTAGGAGAAGATATGCAGCATAACACAGTCGGGCAGTAGTTGCCACGGGCTAGCTTCATCCATCTTCGACTGATTCATCGTGTCAGCATCAAATGCTATTTATACGTTTTACCTTAGATATGCATCCATTTCATCATTTCATGAAACAATATCAGGTTGGTTAAAACTAGTAGAAAAAGGACTAACTTACCTGCTGATGTTACTGCGAATTCAACACCACATAAATTCAATTCATCGATATAGGCCTAACTTATGACCATCTTTCATGCAATTTTACTTATGTGAGATCGCAACGTTCATTTCAGTTTTTTGCATTTTCGGCTATCACTCAAAATCAGGCGGTTCAATCGGAACTCAAAAACATAATCCGCAAAAGGTATTTGGAATAACCCGAGAAGGACAGCCAACTTGAACCATTTACGTGAACTGTTACCTTTCTGATGACGTCACATCAAACGAGGGTGACAGTAGGGTCGTTCACAAATTACCGACCTGCAACTGAATGCCAACTTGCCAACAACCATATATGGACTGACTGTCATAAATTACATTTTGGCTAAAAAAGCAGTAATTCCAGCATATGACAGCTACATGTACATACACCCATATATATTTCCCATTTTATCGTACACCATATACATAAATTCCACCGGTAAATGTCATATCCTTTCTATATTTATCACCGACCTCCATCATACTATTTTCAAACCTGCTTCTTCAGATCAGGAATGTTTAACCTACGCTTGAGATGATCGATGGACTCGTCCCAATGCCGCTCAAAGTAAATGTTGATGAGAGGCTCACTATGATAACCGCACTTGATGGCCCATGGCAAATATGAAGTCACGTAAAGCTGCCTCTGTCTGTAAAACCGAAAATTAGACTCAGCACTGACATTCGCCCACACAAATTTCAATACGTAAATGAGTGTACTTTTTAGATAAGCGAATAGGGCCGAAAAGTGCTCCCATCACACACATCGGAAGCCCTGTTTGGATGGCCTCAATCCACTTGACAGCCACCTCCCCCAACATATTAGTTGGCATGCCCAACACAGCATGGACCAAATCGTGCACCTCACGATAGCGCTGAATCACGTAGGCCAGCTCCTCGTCATCAACGAAATGAACAGGCCTTCGGGTGTCTGGACTTACTTTCTACAATGATGAATCAATGGTTAAAACTTCAGTTAGGTATGATTTCAAGCATAATCAAATGCAATTCATTTTTCATCTATTCACCAGATATTATATATTCAATAAGTTGAAAATGCACGTTAAAGATACATGTATTAGATAAACAGGCATAGCAGCAGCTTGTTAATCAGTTATTTCTGGTAGTACGTACCGCGACAAGAAATGCAGAGGAAAAAGCTACCTGTAACAGAACTAACATTGTCATCGAGGAACTTAAGGTAGGTTCCCGCCAGTGAGTTCTCAGGCAAAGATCCGAGGTGATCATAATCAAGAGTCGTTGAATTTATACGAGGTCTCTCCCTGAAGACAAAGCATGAATAAAGAAACGAATTTAAAAAGAAACCGATAATTTTTGAGGGTGTGTGATAGATTGCGTGGAGATTTAATAGCAAACTACCTGAGGATATCACGTCCCTCTGGATGATTCAGCATACCATCTCGGATTTTTCGCAGGGCAAAATAACCCGTCGTTTCCCCAAGAACAGCCACCATATCTTCAAATACATGATTGATACACATTAGGCACATTACAAACTGATAATTGCGAAACCAACGTTCAAACGTACCGTCACGAGATGGGCTACTTATCGCCATTGCTGCAGATCCAACTGTTAGCAAAGATTTTTGCAGAAACGATGTTTGGATATGCCCTTCATAGAGGGGCTTGTAATGCATGTCATTTTCGCTGGTGTCTATGATAAACAAAAAGAAAAATTTGTTGAATCGACCATATAGTGTGTAGGACAAATCAGGGACAAGTTTTCTGTTCATCCGGCCAGCCCTACTGCAGTCAACACAGATATGCTACTTGGTGAGGGGTGAATTATATGGAGTTACCACCACTTTTGGATAGACTCCTACATCAATGCTATAATAGTATTTTCAATTTTAAAGAGAAAATGATTTGCTCTGCAAAAATCTGGAATTATTATGCATGCATGCAGCGCGCCATGTAAAAACAATATCAATGAATCAGACTGAAATTTCTCCCACGGGCCACGTTCAAGGCTGCAAAATGATTGAAAATTGTGGTCACGTTCATGACTGCAAAATGATTGAAAATTGTTGCCAAGGCCATACCAAGGCGCAGTAACACATTGCAACATGTCTCAACGAGCTCTGAGTTGAACTGTTGCTATTCCTCAAAGGATGTACCATTTACCTTGAGCAGCCTCTGTTGAGGATGAACACCGTGAAACAAGTTTAAATCGACTTTTTACCGGTATACACCTACTTCTAAAAATTAAAGAATTCTTGAAAAATAAACGAGCAGCCATTTTCAAAATGAGCAAAACATTGGGGGGCTCAGGTGAGGTCCTATGGCGCTTGAGCATACAGATCTCCCTGTTTCCTGTTGTCTACTGTCTAGCCATA
>JAQGAF010004158.1:0-15158 GCA_034687865.1 Kryphioiulus occultus
CTCCCACGAATCGGTAAATACGCTCAAACGGTATCAAGTCACTGGCGAGATAAGAGCTGGCCAAAGGCCCCTTCCTAACCTCCCCCTGTTTCCCCCTGAGTTCTCCGTTTCCAAAATGGCGTCAGCGGATTGTTGGTGAGGTGAAGTGGGTTTATTTTAGCATCAGAAGTCGGCGTTTTTTCCACCTAACTCTGGAAAAATAGTATAAATGAACGCTGCGAAGTTCGACAAGCAACTGTACGGCAGTTCGGCGGCTGGCGGTATTTAATGTGAATTTTTAAACGAGAATCAGTAGAAGATACAGTGGATCAAAAAATGAGGTAAATTAATCCTGTGTAATTTTATTGTTTTTTGACATATTGTTTTTAAATTCTCCCCCCGGCTCGCGGTAATTTTAGCCGAACCTTTTTACCGTCCCTACTGCTTGTGTTCCTTCAAATATGTTTCTAAAGTTTGGAAACATCCGAAATTGTGCTAAATATTGTTTATAGTCTGGTAGGCTTACTGTTAAAGGTACATACCGTATGCGTTGGGTATTGGAGAGGGGGTGTATATAGATATTTTTATTGTTTTAACATTAAAAACCGAGGCATTTATGCAAATCTGCACACGCTTTTGGGAAGTTCAAGTGGCCAAGCCCACCAGTTAGTTGGAACTATTACCCTAGCTGTTGCTGGATGTTTATCAAAGCCACCTTTATTCTGCTTTATTGCCCCTATGCACGATAAATTCCATTGTTTGATTAAGGTAAATATGGTAACCTTATCCTATTGTATTGGGCTCTATCAACGAGCTTGGCACAGCATATTTCTGACGAACTATTGATAAGGAGTTTCAGGATAGGCTCTGTAATTCCCACTGGGACAATTTCCTTGATCTGGCAGGGTTTGTCAGATGGCAGTCAGTCATAAATTGACCATGTTGTGACCCATTTAATTGTGGGAAAGATGGGGCAGCAGCTTAACGGCTTTTTGACCTAAAATGGACTTAAAACCACTCTTCCTTCTCAGAATAGAAAAATGTCAGAAAAGAAATAATTAAAAAATGGTCAGTCGTCTGAAAGTTACAGCCAATTTGACACAAATCACGCCCCACTGATGCTACTTTTACGAACTTTAGTACTATTGAAAAATATATTTTTCAGAACTAATTCCAGTATCAAACTACTGCATTCACAATTAAATATAATCCTGCGAAATGTGAACATACATTTTGTTCAGCTTCAGTTTTTCAGTCATAGAAGTTGCAAACCCTGCTAGTTCCTATTTGTGCCAGATCAAACTCGATCAAACTTGCAAAATCTAAAATTTAGTGGCAGTATCAAATTACCTACATTTATTAGACATTAAAAGGCAAACAGCCTGATGTTGTTTATTCTCACGAAAACTTGCAAGCTCTAACCTTATTATTTTTGAAGATTAACTGTAGGAAAAATATTGGTGAAAATATTTCTGGTTGAAATGCTTTCTAGATTGTTGATTCATACTTTAAAGTTCTATTTCACCTGAATCTGGTGGTATCCATGCCAAAAAACAACGAAATTGGCATTAGTGAGTCAAAAGATCGTCATATCACCCTCTTTGAGGATTAGCTGTTGAAAAGTTTTGGTGAAAAAATTAGTTTGAAATGCTTTCTAGATTTTTAGTTCATACCATGACAAAAATAGCGAAATGATCATCAGTGTCGAGTCACTGCATCTTATACGGTGTATGGTGGTACCTGCCATTTAGGCATGTAATCTGCAGTGTTTATTTACCCCCTTATCTCATTCGTGAAGTTTGTAGTTACTTGAAGATGTTGTATTCTACTGCAAGAGGCATTCAAAATATGATATTTGGTCTCTAGCAAAGAAATGCATAACATTGGGGAGTGTCAATCCTAAAAAAATAATTGTAATTGAAATTGCATACGCAAATGACTACCAAACTGGTTTTTAGGTTTTGGTAGCCAATTATCACAGAAAACATGATGCATTTTGTATCCGGCTTTTAGTCGCTGATTTTAGATGCTAGCACGTTTACCTTTCAAATATATCTCAACAGTTCACCTGGCAGTGATCAGACTTGAAGGCACCGGGATTGCATAACCAAATACGAACAGCAGCGGTTCACCCTGTTTATCCGAAGATCCTCATGTTTTCTGACCTAGTAAACCGGCATGCCAATGATGCTTTTTTGTGGCGATTTCAAAACTGCCTACCAGAATTGCAACATGCAGCCCAAATAGGATCCAGTGCCTGTCTTTCATAGGCAGTTTCGCCATTTGAATGTCATAACCGAGCAAATGCCCCCACGAAACATGTTACGATTACGGGAAGTATTATTGCTGCAAATAATTCCAGTGGCCCGTTTTGAACCACTGGCCTAGTTTGGATCGGTGTCAATCTGTCACAGTTGCATAACCAATTGCATGGGAAAGTTGTCTGCATTTTGCCATCTAATGCCCCGCTACCTTGTCATTAGCCAACCTTGGAAGTTCCCGTTAAACTCTAATTTTACCCCTTGTTTCACACCTCGCTGCCTGCAAGAGGATGTTCCGTGCAGCGTGGAGAGTTTTTTCGTTGTCCTTGCTATATCGAGGCAAGGGTACGTGGTTCCGCTGTCAGAAACAGCGTGCGATCACCACAGCCAAAATACGGCATTACGAAACTGCTGTGCAGTGACAGTTTCTATCTGTTTGGAACCCTGGGTGCATTGCTGGATGCTCCTACTTTGTCTTTCATGCTCGTATCTTGCTTTCTTAATAGACCATCATCTGGCTTCATCCTAGCGTTCAATGTTGACAAATTGGATCTGGGCGATCTGGTTACGAAGGATAATTAATTACTGCTTGGTGCAGAGCCCTTCTGCAAGCAAAAATTATCTTAAGAACAAGCAGAGCTGATTTTGAACAGATCGCTACTCATTCTACACGGTTCTTCATGATTCAGTCAACTAGAGATAGCTTGAAAAGCGTTGAAACATTGACATGTGGATGGCGATTGTGATTCTGAAAGAATTTTGAAGACTGGAATTTCCTTGTCGTTGTGGTTAAGATTATTCGGGTGGCCACCCACCATCCGGGGCTGGGTTTCCTGATACATGTAGTCCGTATATGGACCGCAATACAAAGCTGGAAATTTTAGCTTACCGGTATTGCTTTATTACATATAATTTTTTAAGACGAGGTTAACAGGGCTCCCCCAGACCTGGAAAACCTGGAAATGGCAAGAAAATTGATTGTATGGAAATGAATTTGCTTTGAAAAAGTCAGGGAAATTCAACACATCAGTGATAGGCAGTGATATCTAGTTATTGGTTAACACAAAAATCATGAGATGACAAGCAGTTCTGTGGAATAAATTAGTAATGAACTTGTCACATTAGCAAATAACTAATCTATATGGTGTTTCTCAACGAAAATTTGCGTTCTATCTCCTGTTTACATACAGTAGGCTGGCTATACCAATAATAACAATAAATATAGCTTTCCTTACGTTGGCATATGCCGTGTTTTTGCACTTTTACTGGTTATGGTGGTCAGGGAAGTTTGATTCAAAACCTGGATCAGAGAAGTTGAAAATTTTATCTCTGGAGGAACCCTGGTTATGGATTTCATCCCCATTAATTTGGCTTTTCTTTGCATTAAATAGGGCTTGAATTGAATTGAATGGGGTGAAAAAGACCCAGAAGTGTGGTCGAAATTGTCCGAACAAGATTTATTGTAAGTGGTGAAGTTGTAGTACAAAGTAGTTACAGACTACATGTATTTCTAGTTGGAACTTTGGTACCATGTGCTATTTGTTCAAACATTTACCTTTACCTGTTTACCGTTTTGGTAGAATAATGTTTACTCTGGTTATCCCGGACATGGCCATCTCGGTTTACGTTTGCACTGACGTCAAACCAGAGAACTTATTCCGTTTAGGCAAATGTAATTATTTTTTCCTTCCATCATGAGCTCATATTTGAATTAACCCAAGCACTATGGCCCGAGTGACGATCCTTCTACTCAAGCTGAGTGTGTTGATTTGTGTGCAGTAACTAGAGCCATGTGTACATTTACTAACTTGGTGATCAGTCATCACATAACAAGTGCTGTTTTTTTCTGTCTCTGATATTTTTATGTTTTATTAAGAAGCATTGCCCCTAGAAAATGTAGCATCCAGGAAGCAGCATTAATGAATAGATTGATTTTGGGTGAATTCAGTGAGCTTTGAAGCACATTTAGGAAGTTTCCTGATACATGTACTTAGATTATGCCTGATTTCACAAGATCATGCATCGCTCTTCATGTCTTCAGACTACCAGGTTAATATGATGTAAATTTAAAATCTAAATCATTTAGAATGGCGTCAGGGTGACGCCATCTCTAATTATTGGATAAGTGCGCTTAATTTTTGCAGGGAAAGGAGAGGTGAAATGGTCTTTGGCTCTCGTGATGACAACCGTACATGTAAACTCAAATGTCACGACATTAAAAATTTCAGATTTTCCTACATGTATTTCTTGGCACCATGCGAGAAATTGTTCATGATTTTCAACTAGTGTTGCATTTTTACAAAAATTCAGGCCTGAAAAGTTACCTGATGAACACTTCCTACTTTTTGCTGTTCTGTCCAATATGAATACTTAAGTCCTCAACATTATGCAGTAGCTAATATTGGTTTACCGCTAATCTTGACATAGGCCCTATGCCATTGTTTCTTGTCATAATTCACTCACATTCGTGCTTCATATTATTGTAGTTGTCTTGGTTCTACTAAACAACATTAATTATGCACCAGTTGATATGAATAATCAATGGAAGCCCAGTAGTGCACTGTATCTAATTTCAGTTTAAGATGAGTTTCTCAAGGGAGTTTTTCATCGTCTTTATGCGAGCTTGCTTAGAAGTTCGACTGGTAGCCATAACAATTTGTTAGCCCTCTTTATGGACCATAAGCCTTCATCCAACAAGATTTATTGTAGTTCTTAACATCCTTGCCAAGTGAAGCAGCATTATGAATCTAGCATGCTTTTTACAAGATGATATCGGTAAACTAAACTATTATTTGACGTGTCGATTAATTACGGAGAACCTCGACAAGTTTAATTATAGCTTAATAAATTACAACGAAATTAGGTCGTCATACATGTAAAAGCATTGAGCTGGCTGACTAGATGTGTTATTTAGATTCCAGACTCTGTGGGTATATTGGAGAAACGTCATGAGTGGCTTCTTTGTTTAATATATCTTTATCTAAAGTATGCAAGGTGGTCCATTGTTTGCGACTGAGTGACACCATGAAAGACTGGAGTGCAACTTTTTAACCAAATATTGATAACAAAATTTCGAAATACTCCTATCGTCCAAAACTTTTTCAACCATTATGTGTACTGTATATTGCATACTAAACAAAGGGGTTAATTAATTTCATTTGTCAGTTTAATATAAATGTGAAGCTCGAAATAGATATCTTCTTGAAAAGTCTCATATCATGAACCAAACCATTGGTGTACAGGGTGATCATAAAGTCACAACCTCATTACGTACATAATTTTTTTTTGAAAAACTGTTAGCTTCAAGGAGCAGCATTTGAAGAAAATACATGTAGAAGAACTAGTTTCGGTCTATTTCATGTGTTTGGTTCACATAGAGTACCAGCAGGTGGCGCTGCCAACGCTAGAATCGACAATAGTAAAAGCTCATGTGTTTTCTGCCACAATGTTTCATGATCACCTATCCCATTTAAACGCATGCAATTTCAAAACAAAATTGAATTCATAAGAGATTTCCACACTGTAGAAAATTACCCAAGGTTGCTCAAAGTGCTACTCGCTTCAGAAATAGCGCTTAACACTGAGTAGCGATTTGGTCACTCGATACCATTGACCATCTTGTGGATTTTACCATGTAGATGCCATTTCCGCTTCTTCAAGCGATTACAGTGCCACCTGCGGGCACTGTTAATCGCTCGAAGAAGCGGAAATGGCATCTAAAATATCTAAAATAAAAAGTTGTACGAGTTCTTCCTTTTTTCCAGAATTTGATGCTTATTCCAGAATTTGATCCTTATAACTGGTGGTTTTTTTAAATTAACTTTTGTAAAAGTAAGGGTAGGACTTTATGATCACCCTTTATGGCAGTTTTCGAAAATGGGTTCCTTGTCACGCGAACAATTTTTAAAAATGTATTTTTATAATAAGGGTTGGACTATATCATCACCCTGTATATGTTTGATGGCTGTGGATGTGCCCATTTACATGTATCTTGGTCGAATTGCAAAAAATGTTACCCCCAAAAATTGTTTGGGATATTCTTCTTGTATTCAGACCCACGATTGTTCAGTTGTCATGGTTGGTTTTGGTGGATTTCAGACTTAACTCCTGACTTTTGCCAGGATTATCCTTAAGTTCGTGTCGCCACTTCCCCTTTCCATCGTACCCCACACCTGGCTTTTATCCAAACGGCATTATGCAAAACATAAAGCAAACATCCTATCGCCAGATGAAACAGTTTATGTTGCAGTAAATGTATTTTGGGTTATTCAAACACGCGCATTGGAAACAGTTTGACCCATGGTGTGGCTTCTGCTTAATTTAATTTCCGCCCCATCTGCGAAGTAAAGATTCTTCTGCATAATACAGTAGTACCTCCAAAGTTGACCATATGTTATCTTATCGGACAGTCACCACATTAACTCTGCACTACCTGCACCTCTGTATGTTGTATGTTGACCACTTGAGGTAGTATCTGACACAATAGTAATTTACTGTCAGTATGTTGACCAGCTTGGTCTCAACATGTAAAATTACGAATGATTAAATTTCTTGGCTGCCTTGAAAACTTATACTGTCCGCCCCTGAACAGTAACTGTCTCGAGGTACTAGAGTTCATTTTGAACCCATTCAGTACCGCTACTTTACTGTACGTGTAATTGCTGAATACATTTGCAGCATATTAGCAATACTGGTACTGTATTTTGACCATTTTAATAGGGTTATTCATGAATGATGCATGATTAGCCTACTGTAAAATGTAACGGGATGACTGGCTGTCTGGAAAACCTGGAAAAGTCAGGAAAATTGATTTGGGCTGGAAAAGTCTGGGAACTTCATATAACGTCTGGAAATTTGTTGTGGCACAACGATTTTCATTGGAATAAATATCTCAGAAAAGCATTACATGTACATGTAACAAAGCTTTATTTGTGGTCTGCATTTTCTGAAGATTTCGCCTCCGGCGTTTTCATTAAGCTTATACAGTAATTAACATTTTCTAATTTTTCTTAAGACAAATCCACAAAAATTCTCCTAAAATGCAGTATTTCTGTTATTTAACGTTTTCCCCCATAGCGTTCTTAAATAACATATTTCGTTCGTAATTGACTATGTAAAATGCAATACTTCTAGTAATTTTTCAAAAATTTCGCCTACGGCATCCCCTTAATTATTAATGTTATTTATTTTCACAGAATTGTGAGCTAATTCTACCATTTCGTGATCAGAGCTATAATTTCTAAAATGTTGGCCATATGGCATTTTTGCATGGGTCAAATCTGTGTCAAATCTGTAAAAAGTGTTTTTTAAATAGTCTGGAAATTTTCTGCAAACTGCATGGAAAACCTGGAAATGTCAGGGAAATTCAATTGAAGATTTGGCCACCTGTAAGTACACGCATGTCACGGAATTAAAATCCTGTGACAGTACAAGCCGCGTTCCAGTTTGTGACAGCCCCTTCGGTGGTTAACATACAGAGGTTCTACTGTAATTCATATCTGAAAAGAATAAACCTCTTGATACATGTATTTGCTCTGTCTAACAAATGCACGTAATCCAGTACAGGATCTGTAACAAAAACACTGTTTGCTCCCATTTGCAGCTGATGAGCAAGTGCTTTATTGAACTGACTTAGTCTGACTACTGTAACTGTAAGGGGAGATCTTCAGTTCAAAACTCGAATCAATTAAGGTGAAAGCAAACATGCATGAATGCAGCCAAGCGAGAATTCATGGTGCTTATTCAAGACAAAAAAGCAAGATACCAATGCCTCATGCAATAAGTCACTTGCTGGCGGAGCGAACATCGACTTCTGGAGGTTGAAGTATGGGCTCGCTGGCTCTTTCCGGCTATTTCTGTCCTAAGGAATGGAAAATCAATCAAACTAGGAACTGCATATCGCCCTGGCAATGCCCGGATTCGCTGGTTCGATAGTTGTTCAGTAACGCAGATGCTAAAGTTATGTTCGCTGGCTTTCGTTTACCGAAATCGAAATGAAAAACGTGGCTGTTCGGAACATATTGCAGTAGCAAAGATCAAGTACATGCATGCGATTTCCAGATTTCCCCTGGGGCGGGTTCTGGTTCAGTACACCTGGAACTACATGTATTTTATTCTCGGCAAAATTGTGATTTCAAAGGTGAACCTGTCGATGGCAATCATCAGATGGTCTGCCGAAAATGTACTGTAAGTTGATGGAAGTCCAACTAAGCGGTGATTATCATAAAGCCCGCTGATTAGATTTTGTTACATATCTTCTGTTGCACTCCAGGGAGTGGCAATTTGTGAAATCTGGTGCACATGTTGGATGAAATCCCACAATTTTTAAGAGCGGCTTAAAACAGGGTGTCTATCGGTCATTGAAGTCATGCAAAAGTCATGAAATGAGATTCAGGTCGTGGAAGTCATGGAAAAGTCGTGAAATTTACATCAGGGTCATGGAATTTGTCTTTTGATTGATTCACAAAATAAAAATTTGATTATCATTTTTTCATTTGTCACCTATTTTTGCAAAAAATTTCGCCTATGGCGTGTTTTTGGCCAGTTATCGTCATAGTGTTAGATATATAATGTCTCTGAAATTCGCAGACGTTTGAGACATAACACTTAAACGCTCCATTTTTTGAAGTCATGAAAATGTCATGGAATTTGCAGTACCAAATCCAGTAGACACCTGTAAAAGTTGACTTTAGCCAAAAATCGAAATTAAAGTCGTGTGTGCTGGTTATGGAAATGTGTCTAACTAACGTACTGAAAGTGGATTTGAGAAATTTGACTAGAGGTTGGGCACGGTTGTGGTTTGATTGGAGATCTTTTCTCCAAACAAGTTGATTTGGGGTCCAGGTGCCATGTAAACGCTTAATTTGCGTTTCATCTCTGCCTATAACGGAGCTTTACCAAGTCATTTGAAATCGATTGAATCTTGGACTAGCGCCTATAAATGGGCCTACCTTTCGAAACGTACGTCTGTCTGGTTATTTCGACCGCGTATTGTTAAAACAACTTCTCGAATTTCGGGTTATATTTTCGTATTTTTGTCTGTGCTGATTCTTTAAATTGCTTTCTGGGTGAAACACTCGCCTCCCCTCTTCACCACCACATTGCAGCCCGGATGCTGTCCGTGGGGTAATGCATTGCATTGAATTGAATAATGAATCAAATGCACTGACAAAATTTGGGAAAAGCGCATTCTCTTATCTTTATATTTAGCATGTCATAGATTTGGAGGATTTTTGGCGCTCCCTGTATGAAAGATCACAGCGCTCAAGGTTCCAAACATTGAGCGGTTCCAAAACATGTTATAGGCCCTATTCCCCCACTTTTACAACCTGCGTGAAAGTCAATCTATTTCCTGTCGATCTCCATGATGCTGACCACAGTAAAGAGCTTCCAGATGTATCTGCAAGCATCTTCAAAGCCTACGAATGGGGGCGAGGCACATCACCAGGAAGGGACTTGCGGTCTTTCCTATTTGTGGAATTTGGTCTTTTGGGACCATCCCACCCTACTTTCTCTGGGTCCAGTTATTCTGGCTTTGCCTTATTCTTCAGTGATGTCGTCACTTCTCGTGGGCATTTGCCACGATTTCTAACGGCGTGAAAATTTGCTAGGAGCATATAAATTGGTTTACATCAAAAGGACCTTGTTTGTCTTCAGAGTGACAGAAATTGCCAAGAGGAAGTTCTACTGCAGACAGAACTTTGACGTGAAAGGACTAAAAGGTATCTGTGCCATTGACAAGCTCCATTGTCTGAAGACAGTTTTACATTACCAGAAGAAAGTCTCTCGTGGGATAAAATGGCCGACACCGACCACACTCAACTGGCTCCAAAATCAGAGGTCAGTTTGTCGTTCTCAGAGAATCTCGGCTCCTTGTGTCAAAATTACCCGGAAGCAGAGGTTGTGGCACAATTTCCGACAGACTTCGAGAATGTGCAGCAGAGGCAGCAAGATATGGAAGCTTGGTTGGACATGTTGGACAGGCTTAGAAAATCCGACGAAGAGCAGTGCAAGGTTCTGGACGTCTGGAAGTCTGGTACTTGCAACCTTAGGCAGACTTCCACCCCAACTGGCCGCATCGTCCAGTACATCGACCCTGGTGCAACGGTGAAGAGGTTTGGTCGCGACAAGGAGGACTTCCACCGCTGGATGGCTTCTGCTTCTGCAAGCCATCTGAAGACTTGGGAAGAGGCTCAAGAGGTTCTGCAACTACGCTATAACCGAAGGGAGCCTGATTACTTTCTATGGAAGAAGTTCGTCGAGGCAGGACAACGGTTAGGTCAGTGCAGTGATGATTACATCTCCTTGATGGAAGGCATAATCCGTTCGTTTCGACATCCGCCCTCCATGGCCCTAGCCGTCGAGAGGGTGTACGCTGGATTGCACCCCACATTGCGAAACATGGTCGATGTAACGGTCATTGAGGACTTGGACCACTTGCGGCATCGATGTGCCAGAGGCCAACAGCGGTTGAAGCTCTTCGGAAGTTGGCCATCCTCGGATCCAGGGTTCGGACTTGGTCACCGCATCAAGCCGCCAATGTCCGAACCGCTGAAGACATCCGGCACCAGTTCTGGAAGAAAGCTCACTGGACGACGTCCCAGAAAGAAGGTTTATTCCAGCAAGTCCACCAAGACAGTACCCATTGGTGCAGCGAAGGGTGGCATGAATGTGTCGATGCTGTGCTACATTTGTGGCAAATCCAACGTGACCCTTTACTCCTGCCCAAACAAATGCGCGGAGACTCTTAAAGCAAGTAACAGCACTTTTGACTCGAAAGCAGTGCCGACACCAGTGGTCAACAACGTGCTTCTGAAGGCGCTTCTTGATGGAGGTTCTGACACGGAAGACCGAAAGCCAGAACTGTAAGGACAAACGTGAACTCGGTGATATCACTGTCTTCTGTTTCAACAATTTGTTGCTTGCATGCTTTGAATGGTGTTGATGTTTCAATAAATCAACAAGTGTGAGCACGTGCATCTTGCTTGAAGTTACTCAATGTAGGTCTCTTTGTTCTTCATCGATTCTGCATTGTTCTTTGGACAGGATCATTGCTTTCTCAGAATGTAGTTTAACAAAACGTCAATATTGTTTCAAGACTGTGCATGTACAAGCAAATGAAATACTATTTTACGTCCCACTCAAGTCATTGAGTTTCCACTAGTCATTGAAGTCTACGGTAAAGAGTATGGAAAACCTTGTCAGAGTTCAAGGTTTTCAATTGGACTTCAAGTGGACTGAATGGGGTTTCCTTGGGCTTTCCTTGCTTTGCAGCTTGTCAAAGAAGTACTAGCCTGTGGAACGTCCTCAACTGAAGTCAAGAAGTTCTTGAAGTGCATGTACTGTATCATTGAAGTCTTCTAGCCCAAGTGTAGTCATTGACGTCTGAAGTCCGGCAAAATCCCTGAATTCTGCAGTCAGGTTGACACAATTTTTAAGTTGTCACCCACTCGCTATATTCGATCAAATTGAAGCATAGATGAAATTATATAGAGCGTAAGAGTCACCGAGAGTCACATCCATTCATTAATATTGATATTAAAATGGCCTTCGGTTGGATTCTCCTGGTTTGATGATGACCGACGATGAAACGGAGATGACCGAGGACGCTCGCCTTCTGGCAGATAACGTCACCTGGAACCCATAAATAACGACTATGCTTTGCCAACCAGAATAAATACTCGGAAATCTAGTAGGAGCAAAACATTTTACTGTCATATTGAATTATCATTCGTATAAAATAAATTGCCTCAGGCTCGCAGATGTCATGTTATTGGTGACTAAAAAATGCTTTCTATTGCCAGAACTTGAATAGCTGCTGAACATGGATGTACAAGAAACTAAGCTTATAAAGAACTTGGCCTTTGTCCTAGGTGTTTTCTTTGTGGGGTCGTACATGTTTATGCACTCTACATTCATTACCATTCGTTCTTGCTCTTCTTCTACATGTATAAACTTTGCACCCAGAGGTAGGAACCGAAGCCAATGTACTTTGGCGCATTCCCTGGTCTACTATGAGTGATGAAAGATAAGCTTAATGGTATCACAGTATTGCATTAGATCGCATTATTATTGATGAATGGCCTGGAGGCGCTTCCTGGATCTTGTTAATCAGCCAGAGAACTGAGAAACACCAGGGTTAAATTTCTAAAATCAATTTCTTTTCTAAATGCTTAATTTTAAGTCTGCTAACTTTTACTTGTAGGAAGCAATTTGTCTGATCGCTTTCGTGGTTAATATTGACAGCGCTGTGATGAAAACGTGTTGACAGAGTAATTGGCAACGGGGCGTTGAGAAGATTTATTATAAAATGATAATTCAAAACATGCGTGTATAACAGTGTTGAGAACGATTTCCTAACACCAATTTCGTTTGGTAATTGGCAGCTAACCTTCCAATAATCAGATTCACAGATGCTATCTACTTACATGCAGCCCACATGAATTTCACGATTTAAGATCATGGGGTGAATATACCTGCAAAATGAATTCAACGCTCGTCCTAAACACATTTATTCGTCCCCAAATTAATTTTGAATTGGCAGTGCTTATTTACATACCCTAATCGAGTTCAGCTACTGATTAGCATTGCGGACGTAGCTCTTTCTTGCCCCTGTTGCCAAGGTTTGAGTCTCGGGTCAGCCACCCCATAGATGGCATCACTACAATTGCACATTCTTTGATAAATTGCTAGGATTACTATCGTTCTTGATTCTGATTGCCATAATAGACGCACGCACGCGGTATTAAATTGCTGACATTTAGACAAACAAGACCTCGCTCCAAACCTGTTGACCCCAGAGGTCAATGGCGAGCTCTTTGCAGGGTCATGGCGCCGTGATGGATAGGTTTTTGGAATGCAGGAACGTGGGTGTTCACCGCATCTGATAAATAGGGAACTGAGCCTCATCAATCACTGCAATCCTGCTCGCATTCAACTCGGTATTAATTAGAGTATTCGCGGTGGGGTGCCATGAATTCACCATGAATCTCACTCCGGCATCAGAATACGCTCTTGTTTGAGACTTTTCGCAATGACAGATCAACGATGAGGAACTGAATTGCTTCAGGCCTCATTTTGCCAAAGCTGCCTTGAACTAGTGCTTCGCTTCTAATAGGTCACCAGAAAGGACGCATTTGCATGGCTATGCATATGGAAATATAATTCATTAGCCAAATGCCGACAACTTGTTGTGCCCACATTTCTCTGTTGGACAGTAAACAAGGAAGAATGCTTGAGGTTGACAAGCACTGAGCAAGGATCATCTTTGCATCAATCGAATACAAAATCGCTAATGTGATAGTATATTGGGATGAGGTTATCAACTAATAATGGTGTTGATTGCTGAACAACCAAGTCATACAGAGTTTCCACTGTCTGGAAAGTCAGGAAACTTCAGGGAATTTGTCAAAATTCGTGACAATGCCAGGGACGGTCAGGGAAACTAGGATGGTTTTACTATTTTTTTAAAAGCAATTTTTAAAAAAACTGAAATTCATCATTTGAGAAGTGTTTTGCAAAAAATTTCGCCTTGACTCGCCTGGGAGTTAAATCTGTAATAGACCTACCTACCTGGCCTAATTTTTTTTTAACTTGTCACCGTATTCCCTTAACATTATTTTCCAATATGTTTCATAGATAGTGTAAAATCCATCATTTGCGATATTGAATTTCCAAAAATGTTGCCTTTAGCTCCTAAATTATTACTATTGCTAAGCAAATTTTGTTTGCCAACATAGACTAGCTAACATAGTTTTTTTTTAAATTCGCCAACGGCGTTTCTGGTAGTATTAATGTCTTAAAATGTCTAAAGTCCGCAGAAATACAGAACAGTATTGCTCAACTACGTATATTTTTTCAAAAAAGTTGCCGCTATACTGTATAAACTTCACTATTAATTTCGCTACTACGTGTAATTATTAAAATTCTTTACTTGGCATCTAAATCTTCGAAAATTTTCGCCTACAGCATGTTAAAATTCGATTTAGGGCTTGAAAATTAACACATGTACTATTATTGTGACTAATATTGTTAGAAATTTCTTGTAAAATGTCAGGGAAATCGATTTGAGAATTTGAGGGGGATCCCTGTTGTGTAAGCATTGTAACTGCTTTGTGTGGCAAAATACGCTCGTCCCCTCATTTCAGAAATGAATATTTGATAAAAACTGTTGGAGTTACATGTTCAAAGAAGAAATTGTGGAAATTAAGAACTCGTGAATTTTCTTTTATTTCATATACATGTATTTGTTTGGCATGGTACCAGCAGACGGCGCTGTAGTCGAGAATGGCACATGCTGCTGGCACTCCATCAGAACCAAATACAATGTACAATGTAAAAAGACTAGTTCATCTTTTTCCAAAATTTGGTCCATATAACTAGCAGTCGCTCGTTTACAGTTAAAATTTTTTTTTTTGATACTGAGGATAAGGAACTTTATGACCAGCCTGTATCCCAGCAGGTTTCCCACTTTCTGGAAAGTGAGGGAATGTCAGGGAAATGGAAGTACATTGTAGTTTGCATCAGTCAAGTGATTATAGGCGTCATCTTTTACGAAAATTTGGGATAAATTACATCCTTGGTCTTGTTTTATTCGAAAATATCGCGTAAAATGTCAGGGAAATGACTGAAAAGTTCTCAGGGAATATCAGGGAAATCGATTTGAATTTGAGTGGGAACCCTAAAAAAATCGAAATTTCGAAACCAGAGGGCGCCACTGCTGAGTGTCACTCACGCGGGACATCTTATACCTAGTTTCCATGCAGAGTTAAAGAGCATTTTAAACAAGAAAGTCCTGTATGGAAACGTGTTTTGCTTACCTAAAGTTGATTTTACTGATTTAGTTTGAGCAACTGCAAAGGGGTGGTTTGATCTAAGTAAAACTTTAAAATCCATTTTAACAAAGTCGATTCTGTCATG
>JAQGAF010004159.1:0-15155 GCA_034687865.1 Kryphioiulus occultus
AGTATCACTAGTTTCCAGTAGTGTCAGTAATAGCATAGTGATATCAGCTGTTGCAACTAAACAGGTGGATAGTGATTTTATATGTTCGCAGTCAAATTTAATTGCATTTTGTTTTTGTAAGTTATAAATCTCACTATAGAGAGTTGCGATTGAACTAGACACGCGCAATAATTTCACGAACTTTGTGCGAATGTACTGGTCACACTAATTCTCGCCAGTATAACTCGTACTCATACCAGACAGATTTATACTAATATCGCCATATATCAGTAAATATGCATGCACTGATATCACTACGAATTTTATACTGATCCATACTAATCTTTCCACCATGCAGGGTATAGGGTTCAATCCATGCACGTGCACGTTATACAGTACATGTAGTACTGTACATGTACATGTACACATTACTGTCAAAGTGATTTACTTCATCCGATAAATTTCTAGCGTTAAAAGGCTATTTGACAAAAGAGACTTACGATGCCCATTGTGAAAGTGATAGCAGTTACTTCGATCGTGCCTATATTTCACGTAATTTTACGATATGATAAAGTTGTTTGCTCGTTATTAACCTAATTACGCTATACGTCCCTTTCCTTAGGCTCAGACATGTTATGTTTTATTTTTTTCCTTTTTTAAGATAGGGTCAATGACAAACACTCGCTGCAAACACTTTTAAAAATCAATGTTAGGCATTTTTTTTTCCATCTCTTTTACGTGAACTCGATATATTATCTTTTGTAATTGTTGTCTCACGCAAAAACGAAAATCCATTTTCTAATTAAAGTTAAGCATGCACAATGCGCGGTTATTTCTTGGCCTACTTCAAACTCATTAGCATAGAAAGAGCCATTTTTAAGTTTTTCTTCATACCTATTGTAATTGGCTACCTCCTATATAATAAGTGAGCCGATTAAATATTAAGACATTTCTTAGAGCGGAAACGAATTACACGTAGACATTTACAATAAAAACTAACCTTACATTAATATCGAAAGATATTGCGTAATACTCGCGAGTGTTATCGCTTAAATAATTGGCGCTTTTGACGATGTTATAGTTACGTAGTGTACAGACACTTTTTCCGTACACAAAAGCAGACATTCTATTGTTTTAAAAAAGACCAATAATATGCTAAAAACTAAGTAATGTTTAGGGGTTTAGGTACAATTTGACATAAAGTTTCAAAATATTAGTTTCTTATCGTTTACTATATGAGTAAACGCATCCATCCTACAATCGTGAAAGAAACTGATCCTAAATTTGGTATTATTAATTCGTAACATAAATAATTTAATGAATATTACGTTTCAAGCAATTTATTTATAAAAATGTAATGAATATATTTCCCTATAAATGAGAAAAATGTAATAAATATTTCCCTAATTATATGGAAGCACTTTTATCATGACAAAACATGTCAATATTAAAACGCGCTCCTATAAATACTAAGTGTACGTGAAGGAGTATTTGGAAAAACAACATAATAAAAATTATTTATTCGGTCATTTTTGAAACAATTTTGAAATCCCATACGAACAATTCTAGATTTGGGAAAATAAATATTCTACATATATACTACTTATACACCGTAATAAGGTAGAAGAATCAAATTTCCTGTATGGAGTACCGAAGAATTATAATTCATCCAAATCCAAAGTCATCCTGCCTATATACTTAGTATACTCGGAAAGTATCCGACCTAAAATTTGACCATTTTTCCGAATTGGTCAAGCTCATTGTTGGTTGAATTTAGAGCTTCGTGCGTTCTCAAGGTGTTAAATATTTCTGTTCACTTTATATGTACATGAACATAAGTTCTATTCAATATAATTCATGCAATAATATATAACAGTATGTCCGCGTGATTCTGTGATAAGTTCATCTTAAAAATGTTCGTGTGAGTTGAGTTACGTACAGTATATATATGGATCTTTTAAAGCGAGTTTTAGCTAAATATTTAGTAGTTTAATGTGATTTTGCACATGATTTACAATCAAGTTGAATAAATAGAGATTTGCCCGTCTCAAATTTCTATAGTCTGAAATAATTTTATGAAGTCAGATATTAAGTTGAGAAATAAATGTGTAACTGAAAATAGGAAGAGCCCTCAAAGTGCAAACCTATAGTGTAAGTACGAGAGAAGTTCAATAAGTTTCCGGAATCATTTTTTTTAAAGAACGGCTGGAGTGATTTCAATGAACTTCGGTACGTAAATACCTTCATGTCTTATAGCTATTAATAAAAAATGTCCATTTTGGGCGATGCATTTTTCCCATTGTTTTGGCAAGGAGTTTATGCCTCGGTCGGCAGGTGTTGAAGCCAAAGCTTCGAGTTCATGTCGATTTGAAGATCTTCTCTCGTGACGAAATGTTTTCATCGAAAATCTGTATTCAGATAGGTAAATGTCTGAAGAAGTCAAATCAGGTGGCTAATGGGAATTTTTTTATAGTAATAGCTAAGACACGGATGTATTTATGTACCAAATCACTTTAAAATCCCACCAGCAGTTCTTTTAAAAAATGGTTCCGGAAACTTATCGAACACCCCCACGTACATCGTAGATAGGAGCGTGTATTAACTGAAATCTAGTTATTTAGCATAAAAATCAAGTTAAATAAAAAGGTGAATTGTCACGTACGAGTGGCACGGTAGCGCAAAATAGTCGGTACCACTTAGGGTATGGTTGTGAAAAACGAAATATAATACTAAAAGTAGTAAAAAATTACCAAAAAAAAACTTTTGATTTTCAAAATATTTTTTCGATGATCTGAAATTAATTTCAAACGCGGAAAACGGTCGTTCCCCACGCCGTTACGCAATAAGCGATGCGTTGCGTGCAATTTGCATTATTTTCAAATAGTTGGAGAAAAAAACCAAAAACAATGGAGTTTGCGGGGGACCCGGAAGTAACGCTTCAAGATCAATTGGGACGACCGCAGCGCCACCCTGTACCAATGACGCGATTTGCGCTCGCAACATTTGGGTTAATTTTAGAGCTGTTCGTGGAAGGAACACGAAAACAAAAGGGTTTCAGACACCGCGTAACATTTACTTGATTTTTTGCAAAATAAAACGTGACTTTAAACGTAATAATCGTATTGGTTTTATAGTACATCAATCCAAAACAGTAACAAAAAACATGCCCGTGAAGTGTCCTGCATGGTGGAAAGATTAGTATATGGATCAGTATGAAAATCATAGTGATATCAGTACATATTTACTGATATACATGTATAAATCTTACTGATATCAGTACGAGTTATACTGGCGAGAATTAGTGTGACAAGTACATTAATTTTAGTTTTAGTAAAATTGCACTCTCTCTAGTGAGATTTATAACTTACAAAAAAAAATGCAATTAAATTTGACTGCAAACATTTAAAATCACTATACATTTTTTTAATTGCAACTGCTGATATCACTATGCTACATGTATTACTGACACTAATGGAAACTAGTGATACTTTAATTAGTGATACCAGTATATACATGTATCACTACTTACCACACATGGATTAGTATACAGTATTAGTATTAGTGGTATTATTACAGTATGAAATGAGTTGTCATAAGTATCCATCACTACACTATCAGTACTGATATTAAATGTCAGCATGCATCTTGTGTGGTCTAATAAAGAAATCGACTCGTAATACAGATAACACTACTTGCATGTACAGGTAATAATATTGATATTACAACGTGTAGTAATAGTGCTACTAATATCCATAGAAATATTGATATTACTACGTGTAGTAATAGTGATATTACTAACCATAGTAATATCATCATCATATAGTGATGACAGTATCCATACTGATTTTTATATACTGACATCAAAAAAGTCCAAAAAAACACTATTCATCATTATAGAATAGTGATATCAATAGTGATTATATATACTAATCTTTAAGCCAGGGTGACCACTTATTCAGTATTCTCTTAGTGTTTCTGTAGTTATTAGATTAGACAGAATTAGATAGTCTTTAAGATATTAATGTACAGTATCTGGTTTAAATCGCGTACTGTCTAAAATTACCGAATAAGGCGTGGGAAGATACACGTAGAAATACTTCCCTGGTGAGCTTAATGGCAACTACTGAAACGAGTCAACAGCCACTACAGAGTTCACTATACAAACAATCAGACTTTCGCTTTCTACCAATCAATGAAAAAACAAAAAAAAAAACTAGCGTGGAAATTAGAGCATGAACATTATTTTTTAAATTATTTTTAATGCCGCAAAAAATATTTGGCAGAAATGAATTCAAGGCTTCCTGAAACAGTTCGTCTAATGTCTCTGGCAATGAATGACCACTGGTCAGCGGGGTCAGTAAAAAACCGGACGCCTTCGTGTTTGTTTTATTTAACCTAGTTAAGTAACCAGCACTGGCCAGACGCATTGTTTTTTCCCGAACGTGGTGCTATTATCGCTATAACATTGTATAACAATTTTTATATTTTGTTATCCTTATTATTTAGCTACCTTGAAACCAGTTATGCAAGATGAAATTATGCAAGAATTTCGTGAATCCCGCCACGCAGGTCTAACTAACCTCGACGTCTTTTGTAATAATCAAAATTAAATTTAAAAAATGTAAAAAGGATCCGTTGAGCTGACCACACCCTTCCCTGGTCATCGCTTTCTTAGCTGCGGCAACCTTGGCATCAATTTACACGAAATCGATTAGTTAGCGAAAGAACTCTGTCTGACTAACTTATTTATGAAGCTACAATCCAATGAAAGTTTAATTAAAAATTGTTTTCATTATTACTACGTGTACATGTGTTTAGGAAGTGCAGTAAAGTGCACGAATCAGAGTTGCTCATAAGTAGTCAACAATCAAGATTAACTGAAAATTTAGTAAAAGTATAAACATACAGTACATGTACCTCAAAATCATTTTCCAATCAACAGCAGCATATTCAACGACAAATTTTCAGATAAATTCTGATAAGTTGAATTCCACTCGTTACGCTCGTACATGTACAAGTACAGAACGAAAATTCCCCAAAATTCCGTAGAATATTTTTTTTAACAAATATTTGCTTCGATAAAAAATAATCAAATACGGATGTACATGTAGGATACTTCGTTTCGGCAAAACATTGATACCTACAGTATCTGAAGTTTGTTAATTCATTTTCGTCATAATAATAAATTTTATACGAGCGTATTTTCTGAGCGAATAGGCACCCTTAATCTGTAAATTCAAATTTTAAAAAAATATGTTTGATATTTGTAAACAGATAATCGATATGAGCTTAAGGTCAAATTTCCAATAAATAAGATTATTTCAGCACAACATACAAATGCATTTGAGAAAACAAATCAAAGTAATTAACAATATGACCATGGACAAGAGATTGACCAACATAAATGTACGTGTATAATTAGACCAACATTATTTAACGATACCCCTGAAAACCAGTTAGCTATTAATAAACATCAACTTTTTATTTTTCTCAAACCCTATCATCGTAATAAACTGACATTTATTACCCTTGATTCTCACTTTCTGCTACTAATTTGTCGTCACAACATTCACTGATCCAATTTTCGACCATGCATAGGCTGTTGCCTTCAAAGTTAGTTTTATTTTTCCGAAAATGTGTGTGTGTGTCTAGCATCCATAGTGATGGTCCAAAAGCCTCAAAATAACATTTTCATCTTCTTGAATATTGCTGCCCGATCTATAGTGAGATTTATAACTTACAAAAAAATTCATTTAAATTTTACTGCGAGCATGGATTTTTAATTGCAACAGCTGATATCACTATGCTATTACTGAAACTACTGGAAACTAGTGATGCTTTAGTGATACCAGTATACACGTATATCACTCCTTAACACTGTGGATTAGTATGCAGTATTGGTATTTGTGGTGTTAGCACAGTATGGACGGTAGTGACATAATTATCCATCACTATACTATCAGTACTGATTTTTAATGTCAGCATGTATCTTGTGTGGTTTAATAAGAAAATCTGAATTCTGTTAATGCATAGAGCAGGTTAATTCATATACCAGCTGATGTCATGCAACCACTGATTATGTAATTGCAGGTATGCTAATGAAATCCAACAATTCAGCTTAAAATATTCAGTGAATCAACTCGTAATACAGATGACACTACTAGCTTGCATGTACAGGTAATAATATTGATATTACTACGTGTAGTAATAGTGATACTACTATTCATAGTAAAAGTGATATTACTATCCGTAGTTATAGTGATATTACTAACCATTGTAATATCATCATCATAATGATGTCAGTATCCATACTGATTTTTATATAATGACATCAGTAGTCCAAAAAACCACTATTCATCACTATAGAGTAGTGATATCAATAGTGATCATATACTAATTTTTCCACCAGGGTTATACTCCCTTACCAAGTGGTTATAATTGAAGTTGCTTATGAGTTATGAGCGCTCAAAGTTAGCTTTTGACAGTTATATTGTAACGCTGCAAAAGCGACCAATTTCCAGTGTCTATTATTGAATTACACGCAATGCATGTCAACTTTTGATGCTGAACTTCCAGGATCAAAATAGGAACATTTGGGGTTTGAGTAGCCCTATATAGACGCAGGAAGAAAAACTAAAATGGAAAGGCAAATAATTAAAAGGTATATTTTGGTCCATTTGAGATGGAAAAATACTTATTATTTTGCTCGCGTGCAGTGCAGGATATAGGCTATAGCTAAATCGGGGAAATTAGGGGGAATTTCTTCGATCTTGTTTTTATTGACTAATCCATTAGGGGTAAAAAAACGAGATTCTGCCCGAAGGGATTCCGGTTTGCTACCAAACTCAGTTCGTTTTATAACCCACTGACCCATATTTTCGGCGTTGGGAATTCCCTCCTCCCACAGCGCCCTCTATGATCACCCATAGGGGACATTTTAAACCATTTACGGAAATCTATTTGGCGTGATATCGATAACCAAACTTGTCTAGTTTAGGAGTCATACATACTAAAATCTGCTGTTTTTTAGTTTTATTAGACAGAGAAATTTCGTACGAAATAAAATAAATACCAAAAGGAAAACACATTTCGTAAGTATATACATGTACATGCTCTTTTTCGTTAGGGAAATTTCGTACGAAAATACCCCAAATCCGAAATAAAGATGTGTGATCAAATATACATGTATATAGTTCTGCTATATTCCTATTAGTCCCTATTGGCAAAGAATAACCATCAATAGGGATTTATTTTACGAAAGTCCCCATTGCCGTGATCACAATGATTTCAACTTATACACACCTTTTCTTTTCGACTATTTCCTGCGAGTACACATTTCTTACGAAATCATGGCATAGATTTCGTACGAAATGTGTAGTTTTCTAACATTTCGCCGAAAACGCATTTTTGACCCCGGAAATGACGTCAAAACGTAACTTTTCGTACGGAATTTCTCTGTCTGCCTACTGTATGTACATGTACACTGTATATCCTTCGCTAAGACGGGGTGCGTGGTATTAGAGAAGAAGAAGAAGAAGAAGAAGAAGAAGAAGAAGAAGAAAAAGTAGAAGCACTAAGGGCCATTGTCTTTATGGATAGTAGAAGTAATTACATTAGTTAGTATGTGCGTGGTATTATTATTTTACCAATTCTCCATTCTGCGATGCCACTTATCCCGTCCTATAGGACCGAAACTAGTATTATAAATGATTCGCGATCGTCTATCAAAGGACAAAAAAAAATATATTACGGCTGTAGCTATTCCGGCTGAACAAGCGATGCCATTGGCCAGAAAAAGAGCTGGAACACGGCCGAATCTACGTGGAAAATAGCGGTGCATTATTAGGATAAAATAGGACATACTGTACACTCCAGTGTAATAATATGTACAGGACAAAAAAAAAAAAAAAAATGCAAGGGACTTACATGTCTGCCACTAAGCCCAAAATAAAACATCCGATGGCGCAACCGACGAAGAAAACGGATTGAGCCAAATATGGCTTCCAACTGTCGTCGCAAACCCAATCCCACTGAAAATGATCGAAGAAAAACAATTAGGGAGTAATTTAGAGTATACACGTACAGTATATGTCGGATGCGAATTTTAGATTCAACATAAATATCAAAATTAGAGACTGAGCTGAAATATATACTGAAAGTACACGTATACAATGTACCAAGTTGAATTGAATTGAATTTTTTTTATTAATAACAATAATAATAATTTATTTAAAATTCACCGAGTGAAGTCCATAAAGGACTTGTAAGCCCAGATCATACAAGCAAAATAGAACACAATACAAAAATCGACAATCACAATTTCTCTAAATATGGAATAAATATTAACATGGAATCAAACCTGATACATTTAGCTTTTTACGTAGTTAGCGTTTTTCACAATCAAGGCATATAAGCATCATTCGTACATGACATTCAGAAGGATTAGCATACTAATAGCATTCATACGTGACATTAATAAATCAGCACAATAATAATAAGTATAAACATCATAGTTTTTAGCTGCAACTTACGAAGTAAGCTTTTAAAGCTTTTTTTTGTTCACCTTGTGATTTCATGCATGGAGATTTCATTGAAGGCTGTATTTCTAGTTTTATCGTAAATACGGATAAATGAACTCGATGATACTATACAGTATATACAATAGCTTTCAACTGATGTTATGGTACCATATTTTGTGATTATTGCAATTTCATATAAGAATTGGCAAAATAAAAACACATTTTCAATGTCGCTTTCATGCGCAAAATAAAATGTAATTTTCTAATTTTTTTTTCAATAAGTAAGACGACGACGTTTAATTACGTTCAGTTTAAAAAATTGAAACTACTGTACATGAAATCATTTCGCCAAAATTACCTCGAAACTTAATGCATCGATTACTTTTTCATAAGCAATTATTTTTCTAAAAAAGGAAATTTGCAACCGTCAACTTTAATGAAGCGAATATAAAAATATGCTGCTGTGGGAACTTCCGATTTGAATATACGTCAAGGTATAATTTAGCGAAACATACATGTAGATATATTTTAATTTTGACAGAAAATAATTATATAATTCAATTCAAACGAGAAAACTTAATTGAAGGAGAAACTTAGGTGAAGTTTCAATTAGCACATTTTCAGTCGCCGCAAGTGCAATTTCTTCGTGTGAAGCGGGTCTTTAATCCTCATTGACAAAAATATGTAAAAGTTTTAACCGCAGCAAACTCATAATGAGCAATTTCATTAAAATCATCTGTAAAATCTATATTAAAAAATAGTGAAAAAATTGAATTGGACAATTTTGATATAGTTTCAATCGAAATGATAAAAGTTGACGAGTACCCCTAGGGTTTCCTGTAGGATATGAGCAAGCATCAGCCTTTGATTAACTGACGAATAATGTAAACTGACATATCCCCATAAAATTAATAAGGTTTAATACTTAAGCGTGTAATGCTTATTGACCTTCGAATCGGTATACGTCATTTCCCGCATACACGACAATTCCACCGCATCCAATGACTTAATTGCCATTTTATTTCAATATGAGACACACAAAAACTCTTAAAAATAGTCAATTGACCGCAGTATAGGCTACACACACCCATCATTTTGACCCTGAAAGAAGAGTGTCGCGTTTACTCGTGGCAGAAGACGACACTCCCGCATCAAAATGTGACAATCTAAAAAAAAAATGTTTTTTGTATTCCTTATTACAGGTTCCTATTAAAAGCGTACAAAATGGATTTGATTTAAATTAAATGGGAAGGTCTTTTGTCAGTTTTATGGACGGTCCCTGCCCCAAGACTTTCCGTCTCTGGGTCATTTTTGACGAAAGCAAAAACTTTGGATCGAGGTCATCGACCAAGAAAATCCAGGAGATGTGGCCTTATTTTCTAGGGTGCGAATTTGGCTCAGCCTATTATATACTGTAATTTGAAAAAAAAATTGTTTTTTTTTGTCTCCAAAATTAAACAAATGAAATTTACGCTCCTTCTGCGTCAAATTAGATTTCTTGGCGAGCATATCAGACCTAACGGAAATTAATGCAGTTAGGAAAAAACCACGAACGAATTTCGAAATGAAGCAAATAAAGTGACACGAATAACCCAGACATTCGACCTTTTCGACACGCTTATATACATTTTGTTAAAACAACTTTCTGACGATTTCCATAACAGTAAATATGCAATTTTGAATTTACAGTACGTATATCTGAGGGAAACATTGAAGGCGAGAACAAAATTTCAATATTACGAAGATATGCGAATTATCAAATGTTTCAGAAAATTATGTTTCCATTCATACTTATACCTGTATCATTTTAAAAGATAAATTACATTTACAATAAATTAATAAGATTTTACGAAATAAGACCCGAAGTAAATGGAAAAATAACGTATACGCTACTATTTAGCAAATTCCCCAAAATTAACTTTATTTGAAAATTTGGTACAAATTATTTCTTTCTGTTTTCTCACGAACTGTTCGTTATACAAACGATGTAATTCAACGTCTTGGAAATTCAATTTTCTTGTTATGTTCCGTTATACCGGTATAATTAGATAGATTATACATTAGACATATTTTCAAGTATAATTACCAACAGAAGACCAAGTTTAAGAAAACCAGATTAGTAAAATATCCTACAAATTAGAAAAATCACATTACGATGGCGAATTATTGATTTATGGCTCATGGAATGTACTTCAATAATGTAAAACATTATGGATTAGTAATAGCCAGTTCATGTTTTTCGAAAATACAATCTGAGACCTCTCATAACGAACTTGAATTTTCTCTTGATTTTTCATTTTTGTCATTATTTCTTTTCTAAATTAAAGATTATAGCCTTAAAACATATCTTAGATGATCATCTTTATTCGTTCATAAATTTACGGTAAATAGCTTAAAAAAATCTACAAATTAAAAAAAAATTTACTATTTCTGTTTTATGTGAAAAATATTGAAACAGGGTCCCCAGATTGCCATGCATGTTAGGTGTTTTATAGGGATATACAAGCAGCTACTTATATTTTAATTTTGAAAAAAATAAGTAAATAAAAATGTTTGGTAGAGAAATCAGTCACTAGCTACATGTATAATATGGTAATGACACCATGACACGCATCGTGCACGTGTTTAGGTTTTGCCACCGATTAAATAAACACAGTATATACCGCATTATTTGACAGGCAGTTTATGTAGACCTACAAAATATTTGACTGTTATTTGAAAATAGCGAGTTTGTGTGAATAGGTTAGTTGGTAAATCGGTCGTTTCTCACTAAATTTTCGTAGCAATTTTTAGCCACGGACGCGAGATAAAACGTTGTTGGATTAAAAGTGAATTCAACTCGTTTTATAAGGAGGTAAATCCCGATTTAAAAGGTCATTTACTTTTAAATTGGAACACGAACAATTGGCGATTGTTGCGTAATTTTATTGTCTATTATTAAGTGCAGTTGGAAGGTCTTAAGTAGGCCTTAAGCTCATTGGAAAATACCAGATAAAATGGCGGCCAAGAGTATAAGCAATGACGAATGACCCCCAAAAAGACCTTTCGATACGTCAGCTCCATAAAAACATAAAAAAACATACGCTAAAACAATACAAAAGGCAACGTTCGATATCGTTATTTTCAAACGATTTAGGCCAATGACAAAGGGCGAGATGAGACTCGCGGGCGCCATCTTGTATTGGGCTATTGAGTCGTAAGAAACACGACAACTTTCCCGCTTAGTAAATAGAGAGTAAAAAACACCACGTTAAAGATATATCGTAACGTCCAACTTTCTGATAACGTGACATAATAATGTAAAAATAAAAATGTGGCCTAATTAATAATTAATTTCCAAATTTCGAAATATGGCCTAGGCCTACGTTTCGACGAAATTAATTTCTATAAAAACGTTATCGAAATCAAACTTTATAATATTGAATGACCAAATCTAATAACGAAATATTGACATACATGTATTAAAAAAAACCAATTTCAACATTGGGCAAAGCTCACTCAAATTTCAAGTTAATTTCCAAACACAGTAATGTTATTACATTTCGTCGAAATAAACGCAGCATTTTCAAGAAAAATCTAACGTAAATTTTACTTCGTAGTCAAACTATAACGAAGGTCACTCAAGCCGTCATTCGAGTTTCAAAATAACTCGCACATCTTATTATATATATGTTTTTGTTTCAAAAATAATTTACTCGTAATATTTTGAGAAAATTAATTTTTATGAAAATTTCCATACGCAGCGCGTACATGTCGTCAAAGCATCCAATTTTAGTTAATAAATTTTGAAACAATTTTTCAGCCATAATAAATATTTGCCAAGGCCCAATTCAAGATGGCGACAATTATAGGGTAATATATGTTTAACGAGTCGAGATTGTTTTCAATCATTGATTTTATAGAAGCGACGAAGAATCGAGTAATTCTCACTTTTATATGAAACGAGGATGAATATAAATAAATGATCGAAAGTGAAAGTTTGTCATTCATTGAATGGGCTCAAGGATTTCGTGTCAGCGGGGATTTTTTTTTTCGTCGTCTTATTATTTAAAATATCGAAGAGGAAAAAAAATCAGCTCATTGTGCGGACTATAAAACATTGACCGACTTGAAATTCGCCTGAAATTCAGTTAAAGGGGAACGTCAGACAGGGAAACATATAGGGAAACAAGGAGACAAAAAAATAAGTCCATTTTGTGCCATCAAGTAGTAGCATTATTATTGCGTGTATAACAAGTTTCCTTTTCTATATACATTCAATCTGCACCATTACACCTTACATTACATCCGGACTATTATGATTTCTAAAAATATTCTGAAATACCGTATGAGCGAAAAAAGTGAAATTTTGTTCAAATTTAAGATGACGGAAATTATATCGCGTAAATATTAAATATAATTCTACTGGTACCTCATCTTTGGTACTGGAAATTTTCGCAAAACCTTTATATATTTTGATGAAAATTTTCTGTTAACTGTCGAGAATTTCCTACATTTTCAAATTTTCTGATTTTCCGAGAAATTCTGTATTTTTAAATAAAAAAAATTATTGGTTTGTTATTAACATAAATTGAAAATGCTGGCTCGTCCCATAAATTTAAGGACGGTCTTATTGGATAGATTAGAATACGCTATAAGAAACTGTTTATTATTTTTATAAAATTCACCAATTTGTCAAATATTCAACCCAATTTCGCTAGAATTGTTTCATTTTTCACTTTATCGCGGACAGAAAAATACAGGAAAAAGCGTGACTATTAACGTGGATTTTCAGAGAAAATATAGCGGCGTACAAACATTTAAATCATTGAAATTTATATTTACAAAAAATGTTGTCCCTTCAACCTTAAACTCACGTACTATATACCGGTACTCCACGTTTCAATATTTACAAACGTTTCAATATTTAATTAGTATCGAATGTACCCTTAATTCGACTAATAAATATAGGGATAATGAACTCTCACCTAACAATAGTAAGAACATGACTTACTTCCAGTACCTACATAATTAACATTAACAATAGTTAACCCCAAATAACGGAATTCAATTGTCCATTTTTTTCACGTGGTCAAGGCAGACAATGAAATAGCGCTAACAATGAAATTAATTAATTCATTTTTATACGCATTGTTTCCTGAAAAGTGAGAGCGAATCGTGCGGTTAATTCAGGATCAAGGATTGAAAAAAAAATAATTCAGTTATTAACAAAAAATCTCCCTAATTAACGCCATCGAACAATCAATTGAAGAAGAAGGAAAAAAAAAAACACAATGCCAATATCACGCACTCGAGGGTCTGTGCAATAACCCATATTTTTAAAAAATCACTCATAACCTCAAAATTTACTTTCATGATCATAACTAAGCTTATAATAGGTTTATTTCGAGTACATGTATTTCCTAGGCATACTTTTTCAGTTTTTGTGATGACGCTGAATGACGTATCTATTTATGAAAAAAACAAAAACTTCTTAACATCTTAATTTTTGTCAACTTACCACTTATAAAAATATAATATATCGATGGTCTTTTCGTTTAATTTTTAATTTTAAATTATTTTCTTAATTATTTTTAACTCTATTTAAACACTAAATAGGCAGAAAACTAAAGATTTTTTTAAAAAAAATTCAGCTAATTACTAAATCATCAATGAATTTAGGAAATATTAAAAAAAATATGTTTTTATAAATTTAAGCTTAAGTTTGATCAGATTATTTTTATGTTCATCATATTTAAGAAGTTAGGAGTTGCATTAGATACACGTAATCTAAATTTAAATATAATAATAAAATACGAATTGCATATAAATGGTACGAAATTGAATATTTATTAATAATTTTCTCCCGATGACATCGAATGATTTACAATTAAAGTTGAAGTGGCAACGAGATGCATCGATTAAATGAGGCAATATTTGATTAGGCGAGGAATTCATCTGTCGTAACCTAACGGTTATACATTCAATTATGATGTCCCAAATGCTTTATAGTGTGTATACACTGCATTACGAGCTCGCACGTGTACACAAAAACGCAATCCCATGCAGGGAATTTGTGTTACGTACCAAGAAAAATTAGCATTAATTATAAGCGTATATATACATATACTTAACAATGCGCGTGCGAATAGACACCTTATAAACAAAAGTAAAAAAAAAATACTGTGGACAAACTGAAAAAACTGGGGATAAATCGGTGGTCACCGTGACAGCTAGTGACTATAGACTGTGTGTAACAAACTTTTGAAATACTATGTACATGTATACATGTATTTGAAATGCATTAATTGTTAATTCGGGTACGAGCAAACCCCGTTTTACGTCAGTCTTGCAACATGACGTTATTCATTTCCGAATTGGTTTTCAGTGATTAATGAATAACGTTTTGCACCAAAAATGAGTCTTCTGTGATTTGACGGATCAGAAACGGCCTATATCCTCATTCTGTGTTGCCCAAATTGGCAAAAAAAAAGTGAAAACATAGTCACCTATACGAGTAGATAAAAACAATTTTTTTTTACATTTCAATGCTAAGTGTAACAAAAATACTTATATGTCAATTCAATTCAACTCAGTACCCTATACTATCAGTAACTGAATACCGTGTGGTAGAGGGGGTGTAATCCATCAATCCAATTTAATCGGCAATTACCGCCG
>JAQGAF010004160.1:0-15150 GCA_034687865.1 Kryphioiulus occultus
CTACAGTATTATATTCAGTAATAGTGGTAAATATATTAACAGAGAAATTATGACGCCAATGAATGCTGGATTTCACAGTGCCGGTGACATTATTTTCCAGTGTTTAGGCGGCCAAAATTAACATTTAAAGCATAAAATAACGTCACTGGGAATATATTTACCACTATATTACTGAATATAATAATGTACTTTACAATCCCAGTGACGTTATTTTATGTCTTAAATGTTAATTTTGGCTGCCTAAACACCAGAAAGTAATGTCACTGGGAATTAAACTACAGTATTATATTCAGTAATAGTGGTAAATATATTAACAGAGAAATTATGACGCCAATGAATGCTGGATTTCACAATGCCGGTGACATTATTTTCCAGTGTTTAGGTGGCCAAAATTAACATTTAAAGCATAAAATAACGTCACTGGGAATATATTTACAGACCGTGTCACATGCAGCATTCTTCAGAAGTTGATGACAAATAACCTGGCAAATAAATTCAACTGGGCTGGTAAACGTGGCGACAAACATGCATTAAGAGACACCAAACTAAAAGATGTGTTGTTTGGTAAGTTATATGCATTTGTGCTATTTAACATAATAAACATTTACATTAAGCTAGTGTGCTAATTATATTTGTTTCCATAATTAGATGGAGTCAGACTGAACCCCCAAACAAGAAAATCCACTGACGCAGAAATCACAAAGTCAGCCCAAAGCTGGCTTAAGTATGCCTGCATTAGACTGAAATGCAAAGGAGCACAGAAGCCCAGAATACCAGGGAACATCGAAGAGGCATCGGGTGCACATGTAAATTCAGAGAGTGAATAGCAATTTACTGTTTTGTTTGTGTAAATTTTATGCTTTATATTAATTTATTATAACATGTCTAGCACAAGTAAGCGTTATAGGGATGTTAACTATGAGGTGAATCAAGAATTAAACCGAATATCAAATGTACACAAAAATGATCGACAATCAATTGAAAATTAGGAGTTATACGGTAGCAGTGGTGACGTTTTAAATGAAAGATTTGTCACACAACCTTACACCCTTGAATCTGATAAGGAGAGCTTTGAAATTAGTGACAATGAGAGTTTGCTCCATTCATCTTGCACTAACCACTCCATTGAGAGCAATTCAGAAGAGCTTTCAGAAACTAGTAAGGCAAAATATAATGTAAATTTTCATCAAGATCTTGCTAATTGGGCATTGACACATAATATTACTCATGTTGCTATAAATGATTTGTTACAAGTAATAAAAGCGAATTCAAATGCCAATCTTCCAAATGATGCAAGGACACTTCTGAAAACTAAAAGGCACTCACAGGTTACATTGCAACCAATTGGACAAAAATACTTGTATGTGGGATTGAAAGATAACATATGTAAGAATTTGGAAAGTGGCATCACTGGCAAACAAATCACTTTAAAATTTAACATTGATGGTCTACCAGTTGATGATGAGGGTTCATGCCATTTTTGGCCTGTACTGTACAATGCTCTGTGATAGAGACTAACAATAAAACCCCCTTCATAGTTGCTGTTCATTGCGGCACTAGTAAACCACCATCATTAGATGATTATTTGCATCCATTTATTGAGGAGTTAATGATATTGATAAGAGATGGGATTGTTTTTAGTGGTAATAAATACCTCTTGCTTCCTCAAAACTTTTCATTTATCTGTGATGCCCCAGCAAGAGCATTTGTCAAATGCATAAAACAACACAATGCATATTACAGTTGTGATAAATGTGAGCAAGAAGGTGTCTGGTATCAAAACCGCATGACATATCCTGACCTTCATGCAAAATTACACACAGATGTTGGATTTCAAAATCAAACACAACCAGAACATCATCAACCACACACAATTTCACCACTGCTACAACTCCCAATTGGTCTGGTGTCCCAATTCCCTATTGATTACATGCACCAGGTCTGTCTTGGAACAGACAAAAGAATGTTAGCGTTTTGGACTTCCGGTCAAAGTTATAGGGTACGCCTATCCCTAAGGGATCAAACAAACTTGGCAAACAATATTAAGGAATTAAACGAACATGTGCCATCTGAATTTAATCGAAACCTGGGTGATTTCATGAAGTGGAAGCGATATAAGGCAACACAATTCCGTCTTTTTTTATTATATATTGGCCCAGTTGTACTTAAAAAAATTGTAAACCCTGATGTTTATCAGCACTTTATGATTTTAAGTGTAGGTATTTACTTGCTTATTAGTTCTACAAGTCATGACCTGGTTACTTATGCAGAGCAACTATTGCAACAATTTGTGGAGAAAGCTGGTGATTTGTATGGGAAACACTTTGTAGTGTATAACATTCATTCTTTAATCCATTTGGCAAATGATGTTAGAAAGTTTGGAGTTTTAGATAACTTTAGCTCATTCCCATTTGAAAATTTTATGAAGGAAATTAAAAGGCCAATCAGATCGCACAATAAACCACTGGAACAGCTTAGCCGACGACTTTCTGAAAGATCAAAGTGCCCAACTAGTAAGAAAATACCTGAAAATGATATGAAATTTTCAAATCTTCACAACATGGGTCCTTGCATACCAACCATTCAAGGAACCCAGTATTTAAAGTTAAAATCAAAAAACTTCACTCTTTCTACATCAAAGCCAAATCATTGTTGCTTAATCAATAGAAATGGCCCAGTTGTATTTATCATTAAGAATATTTTTAAAAATGAAGGTGAAATAGTATTACTTGGTAGCAAGTTTAATTCCTTGAATGATATTTATAATTATCCATGTAAATCTTCTTTACTAAATATGTTTAAAGTTTCTGATTTAAGTATCCAGTTCATTACTTGTAGCCTAAATGAAGTGATAAATAAGGTAGCACTATTTCCACTTAATGGAACTAAGTCCACATTTGCTGCGATTCCACTAGCTCATAGTATTTATTGATGTATAAAATTGTAAAATTTCATTATGAATTTCATATAGGATTTGTTGAATAAATCGTACTTTTGCTTCAACCAATTTAAATGTTTTGACTGAAATTCACCATTGTGTAATTTTTTATCTTCAACTAATCTCATCATTTCAACAAAAATTCATCTTGAAAAACTGTTGTAGGTTCAAGCAATTGAAATGATTCAACAAAAAATCATTGTGTAAACAAAGTTATGTTTACAACCATGCACAACGTTTCAAAAAACTTTCATCATTGTATCAACATTTCATCTTCAACCAATCTCAACATGTCAACATAGAATCATCGTTGAATAACTGTTTTACCTTCAACCAATGACAATGTTTCAACAAATAATCATCGTTGAATAACTGTTTTACCTTCAACCAATGACAATGTTTCAACAAATAATCATCGTTGAATCACCATTGTTGATTCAACCAATTACAACAAAGAAACAAAAATTCAGCGTTGAATCAACGTTTTCAATTCAACTATATCAACCAACATTCAACAATGAATCAACGTTTTCCATTCAGCTATCTCAACCAAAATGCAACGTTGAATAGACGATGTGAAGCTTTCCCATTCTAACGTCTTTTAGATGTTGAAGCTCAACGTTGAATATCCATTGTTTTTTTTGGTTGAAAATTCGTTTTGTGCTAACTGGGTACATGTATAATTTTAGTTTGTTGGAAGATCTTTCTTGTTATTAGGACAAGTAAGGCTATTTCGGGTATGCTACGTTCAAATATTATATCAGCCAAATGCCCACAAATGCTGAGGCAATTGAAGTTGATGAAGTTGGCCTAATGATGTCATCATTGATGCATTATAAAATTCCCGTTTTTACAAGAAAAATTTTGCTTACTAGGTTCTTAGTACAATATCACCTGCTTCATTACAGCTTGTATGGGCTAAAACTCCCTCAATTAGAAAAAAGTTGAATAATGATTAAAATTTGTCATCATTAGTTTTGACAGTGTCTGGAAATGATGACAACTGCTGACATGGTAAGGGTCTGAAAATCGCATAAAAGTGATGACATGATCTTTCAACGTCCCATGTTGTGTGATAATGACGACCATTAAGATATTGCAGTTAACGTACAGAACATTGTTAAAGGGTTATAGCGGTTAAACTATCGTCGTTGGTAGCATGGAGAAAAATAACGGTTGTGTAATTTGGCAGGTTAAAACGATTCCCTAGTTAATCACGGCTACTCCATGGGGGCTTTAGTGGTTTAAACGGTTATGGCTGCCTTATTGAACAGTTCATTAAAGTAGCTTATAGGCAATGAAAATCTCTGCATTAGACGACAAAATATGGAGGAATAGTTGCCTGTACACGTGTGCACATATAGGAAAACGATAATAAAAATCATTAGCTAGACTGCTTTCAACTAGAATTTTAAATGCTTTTAATAACTATTCATTCTTGTTCCTTTTAATACATTAGTATTTAGTTGATGAAATTAGATTTCATTTAAACACTTGCACACTTGGGTATTCAGCAGGGAGTTTATTAAAATGACCTCCAGTTAAAGTATTAACAGTATGTTGTAATAAAACTCCACAATTTAAACTGTAATTTTGGACCTTGACGGACATTTAGACCTTATTGCCTAGTACTAGTTATTTTTCTCGGCTTTCTCCATTTTCTGAAGCAGTAACTAGTACCAAGCGTTTTTTATCTTTTCCATCAAAATAATCACTAAATGATGACACTAAATGATTATACGTGTTTATTCATAAATATTAAAGTAATTTCCTTGACCTAATTTGTAATAGATGTTAATAAGAAATTTAATACACATATTTCGAAATTTTCTTGCACATTTTATGTAGTCAAAAACTGACTATCAAAGGCTGTCAAACATAAGCGTAACTAAATAAAAAATTAAATAATATCACAATGCAGATAGCATACTATACAGTTAAACTCTTTCAGAATTAAAACGCTTACGAAATTCATTCTTACTTCATTTCTTGTTTATATTTATTTTATATAGCTTCTGTGTGACTGATTCTAGCACAAGACATCATTAAACTTATTTAGAATGAATTTCGCAAGCATTTAAATCATTTAGAGCTTAATTGCAGTATACTATCTTTACCATGATTATTACTTCATTTCTTGTTTATTTATATTTATTTTTTATAGCTTCTGTGTGACTGATTCTAGCACAAGACACTAAAACTTGCGCATTCATTGCTTGTTGATAGGCTATTGGGTTATCTAGTTTGGTGTATTGCATGCACACGTATACATGTAATTCGTGCGTGTTGTTAAAACACGACATCGCTAATGTGTGGTTGGTTTCACATAAATATATCAATATTGTTTGAGCTATTTATTATGAGATAGCGAGTCTTTATTTATTATATTTTGTAATATGACTGTCGTTAAAGCGTGCTTTAATGGGGCCACCCTTGAATTCTCCCATCGATTATCCAGCTATAGTGACGAGATTGAGCAGTAGCTTAATTTTCGACACGTTTTGTCGTTCATGTATAGTTTTTCATTGCTTTATACATGTTTAACCTTCCTAAATTATGCTTTAATGTTTCAGAAAACAGCAAAAATGAAACTGTCGGCGTCTTATGCGGAATTAGAAACGGATGACAGTGAGAGCACTGTTCAGATGACTTATTCAGGGGGTGTTCCAGTCATGAAGAAATTATATGTATTGACCTAACAGCGGCTGACGACGATGACTCCGATGATATTACCCTTGCTGCTGCTACTAGTGACTATTCTGCGGCTGATACTGTACTTGTTATGAGCAACAGTGAAGACGACGCTGATGATGATGATGGCACCAATGATGATGATGATGCTGACGGCGCCTATGGTGATGATGATGCTGACGGCGCCTATGGTGATGATGATGCTGACAACCATGCAGCATATGATGCTTATCATGCAAATGATGCATATGTGCCTCCTCCGTATCATGAAAATATAAATTATGGACATTTTGGGGACATAGTTTTACCGCGATGATGTGGTGGTCTTCATCGTCAGAATGCGGCGGGCGACTGTTTTTCTAGAAGAAGTGGAACGAGCTGCGCGACGCTGGAGTGTTAATATTCAGTAGTAACTTTTCTTTTTATTTCATGTATATTTCTTCGTTTTATTTCATTTTATGTACATTTTCAAGCATTCCTGGCTTTTTTCATGTTTTTTCACCACTTTTCTTTTTTATTTCATGTATATTTTTTCGTTTTATTTCATTTTATGTATATTTTCAAGCATTCCTGTCTTTTCCTATAAAATCCTCAAAACTGCAAATTCCCTTGTTTCACTTTTTACTTCTTTTTTCATGTTTTTTCACAATTTCCGGTTGCTATATGTATAAGTATAACAACTGGGAACATATTTGGACATGTCAAAAGTCATCAGTCAAAAACAATGTTGGTGCCCTTTAGATGGATATAGACTGCAGTAGGGTGAAGGTGGCAGCCTTGCTGCAAAAGGTAAGTCATTTTTCTTTGTTTTACTTTCCGGTCTATATGTAGTCCTTAAATGTGTGTTTGTATGTTTATTTCCGTTTTTCTTGCTTTTTACTTGTTCTTCTTTGTCTATGTGCAAGTTGTATTTAAATGTTTAAATGAATTTTCCTGATTGTTTGTATTTTCTTTTTTTCTTTTGCATGTTTTATGACCACTTTGTATATATATATATATATATATATTATGTCATCTGTGCTAAATTAGTGCCATGTTGCTAAAGGTCAGTCATTTTTCTTGGTTTTATATTTCTGTCTGTGTAGTATATTTATATATTTATTTCCATTTTTATTATTTTTTCTATGTTCAGTTTTATGTATTTGTCATTTACATTTATGTGTTTTTTGTTCACTTTAATTTTCGTTATTTTTTTCAGAATTAGGCTTATTTTTTAAGCCTAATTCACCCTACACGTTCACCCTATTTAATCCTCCCTCATGCCTGGAAGATTAGCAATACAGCTTTCAACTATCACTGTCCAAGTGACCCAGATGGCAGAGTGGTTAAGGCACTAGCCTACCACCCAGCATGTCATGGGGTCGATTCCTGCCTTCACCAAAATTTTTCCCAAAAATAAAATAAATGAAACAGCCCGCCAATTTTGAAAATTCAAAATGGCGGCGCCGCACTTCCGCCAAAATGGCCGACTTCCTACACACACATGTCACTTCCGCCAAAATGGCGGAACATTCTAGAAAAGGGGCGTGGTCGAAACGGCCAGGGGGCGGGGCGAAAAAACGATCGTTGCGCCACCCGACAGTGGCACCACCTGGTGGCAGAAATGCGAATTACCCGCTATATGGGGGTCGGGTACTACTGACGTGTAGGAAGATTCTGCTCAGATTTTCGTTTTTCTTGGCGAACTTGCCCTCCAGTGTTCAGATTGTCATTATTTGGCCTTAGTGGTGAAACATTTTCGAGCATTTTGTCTAATTTTTCTCTGTTGTCTATGGCAAATAATTTGCAAAATTTCTTTATATGCAGGAATTGTAATCCTTACTTGAAAAGCAATATAAATTCGTTAAAAAAAAATTAACTGAAATGTCTATCACTAATCCATCATAAACTGGCCAACCACCAAGTGGTTCTTTCTTTGTTTTATGCCATACCACCACATCGGTTTGATCTTGCTTCCCATTTTCGTACAAATCAACATCAAAGTTTTTGATCCACTTTGATCCAAAACACCATTTGGAACTTGTAAGCTATTTTCTGACTGCTAGTAGAACAACAAAGATAGAAATGTGAAGCTAGCCTCTATGCCCTGCTCCTTAAAAGACCCTCTAATGCAGTTTGCACTCAAAAATGTTGTGAATGCTTGGTCATTACCCTGTTAGAGGCTGTGCATGAATAGGGGAAGAGGGGAATCCCCTGATAGTCTCTATCCAGTCTCTGGATGAGCAACTCTCTCAGCAAATACATGTACATAAGGTAAAAAATACTGGCATTATACTTGGTTGTTATAAAGTAAATATAAATAATTTTGAATATTCCTACTCATATTTTGAGCTGATTTTGTGAGCATAAATGCTCTTTTACTATAGACATGAGCCCAACAAGCAGGCCAGCTAGAAGATATAAGCAGTACTTATGGAATGCCATACCAAGCAGTACATATTACAGATATACATGTAGGTACAGGGTGTTGGGCAATATCAATGAACTGTTTAACACAGCATTTGAAAAAATATTGCTTTCAAATGCATTTATAGGCACCATGGTTCACAGCATGCTGCAGCTAAATTACTTAGTAAATCAGGTATCAGGTATGGTGATTTTCGTAACTTAAATATACTGATTATTCATTTCATTAAAAGAATATATTTATATGTATTTATATGTATGGTATTCCGTATTGTTAACTTCCAACCATAGTACATGATTTGTGTCACTGACTGACAATAACATTACCCCAGAGGAGCTGCAGAAGGCAGCTAACAAGTTGCAGAGTGGGAAAGCCATGGGGGAGGATGCTATACCCAATGCCTTTCTCAAGTTCCAAGGCAAACATGGTGTCACCCACCACCCTCTTTTTCTACTTTTCGTTCTTCTAAATTTCGATCCAAAAATCTGCGACCCGTGGGGTGGCAGAAGACATAAAATTGCTGTGAGGGGTTATAATTTTAACATCCCTATCTCCCTCAGAGGCGTATTGGATTCCAAGTAAAATTACCCCTCGTGAACGGGTCTTAGATTCATATAATGAAAAAAAATCTACCATTGGCTTCCCTTTTTCTCCCCCAAAACAAAACAACAACAAAATTTATATTTCAGTCCAGGGAAATACTTAAATACTCGTTTATTTTCATAAGGCCTCAATTTCCTAACATCCTAATCATCATCAAAGTCATAATCCTGATTCCACTAATTCTCCCTAACTAGAACAAAAGGAATAAAACTCACCATTCTGAAGGGGGCCACAGGCTCCGACTGCCAGCTCCTCCACACAACTTACTTCTTCCAACTCTGGTCCTCAACTACTTTTTCAACGGTCACAAAACTTTAATTTTCCTACTTTCAATTCTGATTCCCATCTTCCAATGAAATCATCTGATCTGCGTCAGCCATAGCTGACTCACCCTCACATGCGTGTCAATTTATTTTTCTGTTTTCTGGGAAGATAATATCCATAATTAACCCCATTACTGCGAGCGCGCTTCGTCCCAGGGTCACAGTTTCGGGTGACCACTGTGACCTTGCTTTAAAGGGAAAATTCATGTCGAGCGCGTGCACATCCGGTCACACGGCCCATGGCCTGTTGCCGGGTAACTCGCTGTTGGTTACGATCAATGGCACCCCTGACCCCTGGGTCATGGGCCATTTTTTATTTATCTTTAATTTCTGAATTTTATGCTTTTCTGTCCGCGGTTGGGTGCCAGGTTTTGATTTATATGTTTTTGACAATTTTCGGCCTAATTTTATTACTGGGCCGTACCAGGGAGTATAATGACTCATCTCCCAATAAGGGGTTAGTCATTTGCCCCTCCTTTTTTCAAAATTTTTATATTTATATCACTCCCTGGCTCATTCCAAGCATTCCTTCGACTTCAACTATGTTCGTGGCTCTTGAGGACTCGCTTCCCCATCCGGGAATTTTTGTGTATCACCTGGGTTATCCCCAGGTGATGATGTGCGTGGTCCCTGATGCCTCTGGTCACCTTCCGGTGACCAGACAATTTATTCTTTCGGCCGTGGAGGCCAAATGGGCAGAGGGCCCCCAGATACTCTCGTCCAGTGCCCTCCTGGCACTTTTCCAAGGTGTTATGGGGGCCTACAATCTGTCGGGGCACATCTTGTGCCCCGCAGATCTTTCTTAGGCCATCCCCCTCCTTCAGACGGATTCCCCGCTGCTGACCCCTGACCGGACTCGGACTCTTTATATATTTTTCCCCTAATGGTGAGTTTTCTTCTTTTTCTTTTCTTTCCGGTGGTCTAGCCACCATTACACCGGGTCTGGGAGGGTCGACGGGCGTGACATTGCAGTATTTACTGATTATCTCACCAAACACGTTGAGGCTTTTGCCCTGATGATGACTATAGCACAAACGTTTTTGAAAGAGGTCATTTCCTGTCACGGCCTTTGAGATTCAATTTAAGGCTGAAAATAAATGTTTCAAGGATATGAGTTGTTTGAAAATTAAAGCGTAAAGTCATACGAGCATGTGTCATTTGTTTAGAGGAACCATCAATTAAGTTATTCCAACCCAATGTAACAGAACTAGGTTCCAATTCTGCTTATGCTCCTAGTGGATCGAACTCCTTTTGGGATATTTCGGTTTTATATCCACGGTTGGAAAAACTTTGGTGATTGTTCTAGGAATAAGTTTGGGGTTTATTATTTTCTATCTCTTGTATACTCACTATTATTATATTTTTTATCACTATATATTATTTTAGTGTTTTGTTTACATTTCGTAATTTATGTGAATTGTGCAATTGTCATGAAATTCTTTCATTTTCGTGGTTATGGGTTTGATTTGTGGGAATTGATTTTCAAGAGACCATATTTCAAGCACTGTGTTATTATAAGTATAATAGTGGGAATTTAAGTAAAAATGTAAACAAATTGAATGAAGTTAGGAACACCCATGGCAGGGAGTCAACTGAAAACGTTTTACCAAATCCCTTAATCAAAAAACAAATAGAAGCACTGGGTAAATTCAATTTCTAAAAGTTGGTTCTAAGCCATTTATTGCTTCTGTGTGTTTGTCTCTTTGTCTCTCATAACAGGGCCAGTCAGCAGTGGCTGACCTTGTTACCAAAAGAATGAAAACAGTAACTGCCGTTGACCTTAGAGAATGTAGGGTGGCCATTTGAAAGAGCCAGCTCCCCCTTTCTACCTGAAGGGCAGGATTAGCAATTGGTAAGGAAGAAGACTTACCTGTAATTAAAGGATCTGGCTGGCAACATTCTGCCTGAAGGAAAAGGAAAAACTTCAAAGGACTACCTAAAATAAGGAAGAACCTGAAACCAAAGAAATTGTATAAAAACCATGGCGATTTTTCTTTTTCTACTTACTCTGGGTTCCTTAGCAGCAGTATCATCTCACTCATGAAGTTCCATTCTGAAATGGTAAGGTAAACATTCAGATACATATTATATATGGTTTAACATGGGAAAATCGCATTTAAAGTGCCATGTAGGGTGCCGGGTAGCAGCAAATGAAGCATCATCAGGTGTGAAGGGGTCAACAGTCCCATGATAGGATGTTTTGCATGAAATTTTAGATTTAGTTTTATTAGTCTAGAAAAATTAGTTTAGTATTGGGCACAAATTTGGATCTGCCTGTTTTGAACCTGGCCACTCCAAAGCTACCTACTGTTAGATGGGCTTGGTGTATTAATTTTTTCAAGGTTTAAATTCCCTGCCATGGGAAATTGACAGGAATTCCATCCAAGACGGTTTTTCCAACCACCACGGCAACACATGTACCTAAGCTCAAAGATTGAAGTTTTCTCATCGGTCCTTTCTTGCAGCATTTTAGCCTGTTGCAATATCCTTCTACCCAAAAAAAATTACCAGTGATGTAAACAGATAGGGATACCCGCCTGGCGGGTCCCGCTAGGGGGCTGCACGTGCACGCGCGCATCGTTTATGGCGGGTAAAACCCGCCCCGTAAAAAGTGCGGGAAAACCCACCACATGGTGGCGCCACTGTATTTACTAGCTGAGTATATTGGTTTTAAGAAGTTAGCAACTGTCCCAGTCATAAATAGGGTACACATAGCTCCAAATAATGATTGGTCAACACCAGAATTGACAACAGATGTGCTGGGTGACCAGAGTCTTCTTGGTTGTGATCTGTCCAAAATTTCTCACTCTGCTTCCACCATTTGCTGTAAGAAGTTTGGGCCTTCAGCCGACTGTCCTCCTAAAACCATTTTTGCATTTCTGTATCTGACCAAGTTTGTTTGTTATAACACAATCATGTCCAACTTTGCGGATAACAATAACTTTCGTAGGGACCCCCCTAGAGCTGGTGAACATTTGCCTACCCAACGTCTACCTAACCTGGATTACTTTAGTCCAAATATGGATTATTGGAATCCAGATCCATGGACTCCTGCTAATCAGTCCCACGGACTGGAGATGTCCCCACAACGACCTGGGTTGCCATCGCCTCTACACCCTGAGAACTTGGATCTCACGGTCCCCAAAGGATCCCTGTCAACCAAAATGCTGATTGAGAATTTCCACATGCAAGCCACTGAAGTGGATCTCCAGCAGCAAAACCTCTTGTCAATTATTGATGCCATCGACGATGCAGATATGTCGATCAACACCAGATCGATGAAAGAACTCATTGTCACCCTTACACAATGGATTAAAGCAAAAACCAGAACGGTCGAAATGCTGGAAGCCACCCTGACCAGGACGAACATGGAGTTAGATGATGCTCGTAAGGATGCCTACTTCCAGGAGCAACGTTTGGCTGACCACCTGGCAGATCATGCCCGAGAGAAGGCTGCCCTAGTGGCCAAGGTGGAGGTCCTGTCCAACAGAATTCTTGAGACTGAACGTCAGGAATGGCGTCGCTCCATTCAGGAGAGACGCAACATCATGGGGGTCGCTCCACCGTCACCAGCCACACCTGAGGTCACGCGCATGCAACAAACCATTCCACCCATTCTAGTGGTGGAAGATGGCGAAGAGCTGTCCAATGTACGTCCAGTTACGCCTTTACAGGATGAGACCATCCTGGTCTCCTACCTGTCGAGCCGTACCGCAGCTACATCCGGCAACGTTGGAATCCCTATGATGTATCCAGCCACCCGCACACTTGATGAAAGAATCGCCAGTCTGGTACCTGGCCAGTTCTTGACATACGACCAGTTAGGCACCCCCAGCCGTGGTCCAGATTCATACTCAGATGTCTCCAACCGCAGCGTTGCCAGCACACCGCTGTCTACATTTTAATACCGAGCGGTGCTCCATACCTGGGTCGCTCGTCGCCGACGCGTCGTCTGCCGCACGCAGCGATCAAGGGGAGACCACTTGGATGATTCTGCAACACCTGTTCGCAAGTTTTATGTCATTTATTACTATTATTTCACACTCACACATTTTATGCATGCATCTTGCACACTTTCTGTTTCCTTTTGTTGTACCACCTGCGGTCACCCACTATTCTACTCCATCATAGGGGTGAAAGGACACTAGCTGCTGAGAGTTCATGAGTATCAGCAGCACCAACAATTTGTTCCTTCTCTGGGATTATCAACCCATCTTTGCTTCATCCTGTTGAATAGATGTTCAGTGTATTTTTCAGTGCAATTATTCACATTGCTTTGCTTATTCATCTGAATAAAGTTTATTTCGTTTCACTATTACATCACGTGTGGTAGTAATTCATTTGAGTCACTCTCAAGAGAGACTTCTTACCCTTGGATAGATCTCCCCAGCATTCTGTGGACTATCTCCTGGAACCCTGGACTTCTTGGAGCTTCAGCCATCTATGATTTCCACTCTTCTACGAGGTAAGGAAACATTTGGTATATTAAACAAGCTCGGATTATCGACAAGAGACGTGAGGTTTGCTTTCGGGGACTTTACAACCTCTTAGTACGGTGTATTCATGCTTACAATATTGTTCAAAAGGGTTAGCATCATCATTAGCATTATTGCCGGTGTCTTCTTCATCATCAGCATCCTCTTTCTTGTCAGCAGCCTCACTGTTTTTGTCATCGGCAATGGTGTCTTTGCCTTCTTCTTCGTCTGCTTCCTCTTCTTCTTCTTCATTGTCGTCAAACATGTCTTCACTGGAATTGTCACTTCCTGCATCAGTTTCATCGTCTTCCTCGGTAGAGGCTGAAGGATAGTCACAGTCATCATAACGGAGTCCATTACAAAGTCCAAACATCTCAATTCACCCCACAAATTCTGGTTTCTTGGGTGAGCCCCACTCTTCCAAGTTGGTATGTGTGTTAAAGAGAGAATGGTGCAACTGAAACTGTCTATGTCACTGGTGGGGGTATTTGTAGTGACATTAGTAGCTCCGCCTAGGTGCAACTATCTAGGCTACCCGAGCAACCAGTGATAGGTTGTTATGTTATCCACCAATATGAAAACAGGGCCAGTGGGCGGGGCTATACAAGCGATCCTATAAGAACATGGCATTGTGGTGCTTCAGTCGTGTCTAGTGGCATAAAAGGAGAGTGCAGCTGCCGACATGCACACTTGCCTGTTCAGTTTACTATTGTCAGTGTTAGCTTGGTGTTTCTCTTTCCTACGCTATTTAACACCATAATGGAATCTGCTCTACCACCACCGCCACCACCACCAGCACCAGTTGCTCCAGTACGGCCAAAAAAGAGAAGCTACAAGAATGCAGAATCTAATGAGAAACCTGCAAAATACCAAAAGTCTGAAAAGCCTTCACCAAAGCCTGCAGTCAACGCTGTATATACCACTGGTGTTATGGATCCTGTTCTCCACAATGTGCAGGGTGAGCGGTACATGTCTGTTGGTCAGTTCCGAGGCCAAACATATGTGAAAATACGTGACTATACAGAAAATGCTGAAACCAAGGCATAACATTTTTCCAAACGAGGCATTAACTTGACTGTGGTGCAACGGAAACGTGTAAAACAACTGATACCATACATTGATGAAGCAATTGAACAATTAGATCTGAAACCTTCCAGTGAATGACCTGTCTGCTTTAATAGATGATCATGAAGCTGTTACAAATGTGTACTTAGACCTACCTATGAAAATGTTGCTACTGCTGTGGACATACAACAGATAAAAGACAAAACTGAAGAGAAGACTGCGGTTACTGCTAACACCATTGAAGTCGATGTTGAATACGATGAGGGGGATTATGAATACTGGGATTGTTTACATTATTCTGTTTTTCGTGGTAATCAATTGGAGAACATGTTTAACCTACTGCTTACAAATGAATTGATACATTTAGAAAACAATTACCAGCCCTATACGGAAGAGTCCTTAATTGATTATTCTTATTGCAAGTTGATTTGTCACTATACCTTTGAACACAAGTGGATTGATTATGCTCGTTTTACAATGTGCCCCCAACCTAATCCTTTGGAAGAAAGATATATACATGTACGTAGCAATGCATTACCCCATTATCTCCAATGTCCTGATATTGTTACTACCTGTGTACGTGATTTGCAACTAATGTTCAAGGAAGGCAGACATTATAAAATGACTGCATTGATGTCTTAATAAATA